>JAULJZ010158778.1:0-27504 GCA_032270985.1 Heliamphora pulchella | reverse complement strand
AAGTTAATAAAGATGTATTTTCTGGATCACCGAGCATGTATATATTTTATTTTGGCGTTGGATTGTCTCCCAACATATATTACATAATGTGTTACCTTATTCATATATGACTCAAAAGACTCATCATCTTCACTGCAGGAACTGGACCCTTTCTCACCTTCAGAGGCTTGATACTCCTCCTCATTATTATGGAAAACAATTAAATTTTTCGCTTCACAGTACTAATACTACTAGCCTTCTCGTTAGTGCCAAACAAAAAATGTGCATTGGTTTTTAACCCCATGGTATCTAATCTTAATGCATTCATTTGAATTGTCTTCTGCTTCTGCATCTCATACTCATTTGTTTTTTGGGACAAGCAATCAGGCTTCATAAATTGTTTTTCTTGTTGAGACATCTTTCAAAACTATACATATACATTGCATAAAATGGAATGAAATGAAACATTAAATAATAATATTAAAAGATGTAACATGTTACAATAACATTTATTACCAAAGTCAGAGTTGTTCTTTGGACTCAAATTAATTGGAGCAACGGAGGAGTTTTTAGTGTGGAAGAAGTGATTTACCACTTGGAGGCTGTCAAAGGGCGTAATGGATAGTTATCCCTATCATTCATTGTGTTTGTTTCACATGTTTTGCTTCCATTGCATTAGTAGTTACTCATTAGATCTTCAAATAATGTATTTGCTTCTCAATTTCATGCTAGCATGGCTAATAATTACTTATTAATGCATTCAGCCCATTATGTTACAGTCCGATTATTGATGTGACTTAGCTTTTGAATAATAAAACAGCCCATTATGTTTCAGCTCATTGTGTTCTTATTTTCTAGAGTAATAAAACAAGGATGGATGAGTTTCAAAATAAGAATAAAACTAATAAAAATGATTATGTTCTCCTTTCCCTCACCAAACCCACAAACATTAAAAATAACAGGGTTTTATAATGCACTGATTACTAGAATCAGGTGTTCAAGGCAAATAGGCAATCCCAAATCTCCTTTAGTGCATCCTTTGGATAACATTTATTTTTGGACACATATATCCATCAATGAAGTAGTAACAACAAGTTTAAAATAGAAAAGATTTCTACCACTTGCTTCTCATGTTAGTAGAGATAACTAGGATATGCAAGCATCGTGAAAATGACAAAGGTTGGGAGGAAGCAGCAAGTAGTGTTGCACAATGGTGATGAGATGTCAACTAAATTATGTACTGCTAACTTTGTTCACCCTGTTGCATCACCCTTGCAATGAAGTGGGGATATGGACTCATAGTGAAGGTCAAGTGTCTAAAATTCTTCTCTATGCTTTCTTATTTATTAATCAGCTGAGTTTGATTTTTCCCAGCACATGCAATTGCTTGTTCCCATTGTTTGCATATGTCTAATGGACTTAGATTTCCCAATTTTTGTGATGAATCAAGTACAAGTTGTAGCATATTGACGTAAGAAAGGTGAAAAATAGTGTCTTTTGATGGTATCTAATTAATATTTTCTCTTGTTACCAGGCTTCTAACCCCTCCTGGTACTGCTCTTTTTCCTTCATTGGAGATGGAATCACAGAAAAATGTTACGAGTCAAATTGGAACTCCGAAAGCTCGCCCTACTGCACTAAAATCTAGAGTAAGAGTAGTGTTATTTAATACCATATTGAGTTCTAGAGCAATACAAAATGAGCAATAGAAAGTTCTATCCTAAAGCTAAGAAAAAGGAAAGAATGGGAAATGCATTCGCCCACAACAGTGAGGAATAATAGCACTAAACAAACAATACAAGTATTGTAAGGGAAAACAATTGTGGCAAAAAGCTAAGAAAAAATGAAAAACAAACAATAGTTTTCATAATAGCAATAAACCGTCTACAAGTCAAAAGAGGAACACTACATGTCAATAATCTATATTAGGATCCACACCAAGATCAGGTTATGTATGCAATTCGTCTTCTTGATCATCTAAATACCCTACCATGGTGTCATCCTCATCATCCTTGTCATCTATATGCGCTGCCATAACTCCACCATCGGGAATAATCTCAAGATTCATATCATCTCTATTGTGCTGAATATTGATATCTTCGATGAGAATAGGGACACCATCAGTGGTTTCTTCTTGCTGAAATGCATCATTAGACGCATCATCATGCTCTGGTACATCCCATATTCCTCGATGGCTAACCCTTTCTACGACTCTCCAATTATGGCCTTTACTAGTGTCATTAACGTAAAACACTTGTGTCACTTGACTTGGTAGGACAAATGGATGGTTTTTATACCAAAGCTTCGTAATATCAATGGTTGTGACATGATCATCAGAGTCTGCTCTATTCTTGCGGCCGATGTTGTACCATTTACATTGGAATAGAACCACTGTACCCCCATGTAGGTATCTCAGTTGTCATATCTTACGCAAGTAACCATAAAAGTTAATATGTTGACCTTTATGCTCCCATTTCATGAGTAGCCCACTATTTTGGCACCTACGATAGCTCTCACAATCTTTAGTGTGGAATCGAATGCCATTGCAAATGAATTCAAAATAAAAATCAATTATCGACTCAAGACCCTTTGCCAATGACCATAATTCCAAAGTTGCTTTAGGGGAACCCTTCGGTTCGCAAATCATTCATCTACAATGAACATGTGACAATTGTACCAAGTTATAGTCAAATGAAGTTTTGTAATTAGTGTTCAGTGATTGTAAGCTCTTATATATATAACTTACACTTTTTTTGAACCATGTTGGAAATTCTTGTCGTTGTATTTGAGTTAAATCACACCATGCGACATTCGTACAGCATTCTTGTGTTCCCTAACCAAATAAATGAAGGTCATAAATAACTTAAAATAGTTGACAATTAGTAAGTTTACAAGTTATGCATACATACTCAAGATACGACTCCACCTCAGAAGTGTTGTACAATACAAACCAATGAGCCATTTTTTGCTTCTTTTTAGTTGGGTCAGTAGCCCTTATGATTGGTGAGAAGAGACGAACATTTTGATTGAATATCTCCATTCCAAGGCCACGTTCCCCACCATCGTCATTTTGCTTAGGCTTATCAATCCTATTTTTCAAGTACATTGAGCAAAAAGTAAGACACTCTTTGACAATGTAAGCCTCAGCAATCGAGCCTTTTGGACGTGCTTTATTGGTCACATACCCTTTCAAAGTCCTGAGAAACCTTAAATAAAACAACAATATCAATGAAAATTAATTGTATTAGTAGAGGACCTATTCACATGATAGGAATGCTTACCTTTCAATCGGGTACATCCATCGATATTGAATGGATCCAGCAAGTATAGCCTCTCGTTGCATGTGAACAGCTAGGTGGACCATGACATCAAAAAAAGATGGAGGAAAGATTTTCTCTAGCTTGCAAAGTATGAGTATTATTTGTTCCTCTAAAATTTCCAAATCACCTCGTTTTAGTGTTTTTTAGAAAAGTTCCTGGAAGAAGTTGCCCAACTCAAATAATGTCGTATAGATATCCTTGTTCACATAACCCCACATGCCAATCAGAAGAAGACGTTGAAGGAGAACATAACAATCATGACTTTTCATTCCTGATAACCTACCATTTTTTGAGGTCACACACCTTGAGATATTTACTATATAGCCATCGGGATAACTGATCGACTTTAAGAACTCACAAAATTCATCTATTTGTTGTGGATTCAAGGTGTAGACTGCTTGAGGCTTTATAAAGGATCCATTATCTTGTAGCTGTAGATGTAATTCTTCCTTTATGCCCATGTTTTTTAAATCATTACACGTTTTGTATTTGTCTTTGTTCTTACTGTCAATAGCTAGCATCATCCCATAAACGTTTTCACATATATTCTTTTCTATATACATGACGTCTAGATTGTGTCAAAGCTTGAGTCTCTTCTAGTATGGTAGCTCCCACAAAATGTTTTTTTTGGTCCAACTCAATTCTTGAGGATCATGATGTCTTTTCTTCTTTGTAGAATCCTTCCCAAATTTGACTGGTTGCATCAGATCCAATTGAGATAGTACCTTTTCCACAAATAAGTCCAATGATTTCAAATTAAGCTCAAGAAAATCGTTAAACTTCTTGTCCTTCCTCCAAGCATGGTTTTTAGGTAAGTAAGATTGATGACCCACCCACCCTATCTTATATATTAACTTGCGTGCTATTGGATTATCATTGCAAGTGGGACAAGTCAAATAACCTTTTGTTCTCCACCCAGACAAATCACCATATGCAGGAAAGTCGTGTATGGTCCACATTAAAGTCGCATGCATTCAAAAGGTCTACTCAGTATAGACATCATAAGTCATGACTCTATTCTCCCATAGCTCCTTTAACTCATCAACCAAGGGCCTTAGGTAGACATCAATATTAACCCCTAGCTGACTCGGCCCTAGAATAAGTAAGGTCATTATGAAAAAAGGTTCCTTCATGCATCTCCAAGGAGGAAAGTTAAAAGGCATTAGGATCACTGGCCACATGCTATAAGAAGTGCTAATGTTACCGAAAGGATTGAACCCATAAGTAGCATGGCCCAACCTAACATTGCGATCTTCATTAGCAAACTCTGAATAATACATACAAAATTTTATCACTCCTCAAAGTTGGCCAGATGCCTCATTAGCCCAACATCTATATGCTTATTAATATGCCATCTCATGTCTTTAGCTATCTTCTTAGACATGTATAATCTTTGTAACCTCGGTATCAAAGAAAAATAACATAGTATCTTATAAGGAATCTTCTTACCTTTTCCATCATTGATCTTATACATGGGCGTCTCACAAATAGGGCATTTTTCTAAGTGAGCATTCTCCTTCCAGAATAATACGTAATCTTTTTCACATGCATCGATGAGCTCATATCCTAAGCCCAAGTCACGTAGTATCTTCCTACGCTCATAAATTAATTCTGGAATCACGTGGCCATCTGGTAGGAATTGCCGTTGTATCTTCAAAATATTATCGAAAGCCTTATTGCTCAACCTATTTTCTACCTTAACCTAAAGCATTTGAATTACGAATAATAACAAAGTGTCTTTGCATCCCGTATATAAGCAACGCTGAGAGGCCTTTAACAATTTGTTAAAGTTATGCACATCCTCCCTCTCTATAGTATAACCCTCAATGTAAGTTCCCCTATGATGGTGTTCAATCAATTCATCAAATTTATCTTCATAATCATTATATTCATCACCTCTCATCTGACTCATCCCGTATTAGAAGCTCCCCATGTTGCAACCATGTAGTTTAGGAAGCTAGCATCCCATTTATTAGCAGGTGAGTTTTCACCATATCGAGCTCATGCTTATAGTAGTTACAACAGTTGGTATAAGGGCACTTAATGTGAGACCCTGACCCGTTTTCTTTTTCGGCATTTTTTGTCGCGCATTTAGCGTTTTTGCTTTAGCATGTATAAATGCTTTTTGACGCATGATCAGGGTTAAATATGCATGTGGGGCAAGTTCCCGGGGCCATGGGATGTTACAGTGCAAATTTCAAAAAAAAAGATATTTTGGAGGCCTATAAATATCTGGAATTAGATATTTTCAAAAGATATTTTTAAAACTTTTCCAGTAAGTTTTTTTTCTCTCTGCCTTCTCTTTAAGTTATCGGGGGCTCGGGGCTCGATTTTCAACGATCTAACAGCGGATCCTTACTTTTGGCATGGTGGGTTACGCATTCATCCAACGGAATTCCATTCTGACGAGGCTCAATTTTGCACGTGGTTCGAGGCATCGAGTTTTTAACTCACCGAGGTAGGATTCTAGACCCTACTGCTGTATAAGGGTGCTAGTGTAATCGTGTGTGTTTTTAACGGTTAGACTGTTGTAGATCTGATTTTGTATCAAGTTGGGTTTTTGGGCTAAAAACTGTGTTTTGGCGATTTTGGTGGATGGAATCGGGTATCGGGTGTTTCTTTCATGGTTTTGAGGTTAGGCTTGGGTGTGTGTATGCCCGAGGGTGTTTGATGGGTGTTTGGAGGCTTTGATTTGAGGCTTAAAAGTTGAAACCGTAGCTTAAAAATGATTTCTGGGCTTGGTCAGTCGACTGAACTCATAGGTTCAATCGACTGGATCATAGTTCTTGGGGTTCAGTGGACTGGACCTTGAGGGTCAGTCGACTGAACCATGTGTTTTAGGCGTTTTGGGCTTTTCCAATTTATTTTTCAGTCGACTGGGGGTTGGGTCCAGTCGACTAAAGTTCTGGGTTGCTGGTTTTGTGGTTTTGGTTGGGTCCTTGGGTTTCCGTTTGGTTTTCAAAGGTATTCGGTTGATTGATTATGGAGTTAGTCAATTGAAATTCTATTGGATTCCTTTTGGGGTTCGGATGTTCGGGTTGTGGCTTTGGGAGTCGTGTCATGGATTTGGGTGTTCATTTAGGTGTCGTCCTTGGGGATGACGGGCATGGTTAGATGCTGGTTGTCGGGGCACGATTATGTGCGTGTTGGTTATGTGCGGGACGTGTGGGTCCGTGATTTGGTTTAAAGGTGGGGTCGGTAGGAACCGTTCTGTGGGAGGTCCAAGTGTTGGCCCCCGGGTTAGATGTTGATTGTCCCGGTGTGTGGACAGGTCGTTTGGATGATGTTTTGATGGGTGGCGTCGTGTTGTATTGTTATACATGGTTATGTGCATTTATAACTATTTATTTATGTACGGATTATGAAAGTGGATTACATGGTTTTGATATCGTTACGTGTACCGTGGTTGCATGCTTTAAAACTCTAAAGTTTTATAGGCATGGTTATGTTGAATATGTGGAACGGATGCATGTGATGCATGTTGCATGAGTTGCAGGTATTGTGCGAGTCGCGTCTGTAGCATGTGACGTAATTTGTGTAACGTTGTGATAGTACGTGACTTTATGCATTTAAACCCTGGTTTAGCATGCATGTGATGATTCGGTGTTATCCCGTAGTTTTCGGTGTTATCCCTTAAAGTTCGGTGTTATCCCGTAGTTTTTGGTGTTATCCCGTAAAGTTCAGTATTATCCCGTAATGTTCAGTATTATCCTGTATTGTTCAATTTTATCCTGTAATATGCGGTTTTATCCCATGGTATGCGGTCTTATCCCGTAGTATGCGGCTTTATCCCATGGTATGCCGTCTTTTCCCGGGTATGCGGCCTTATCTCGCGGTATGAGATTTTATCCCGTGGTTTATGATTTTATCCCGTGTCATAATTTATGGTGGACGGTTTCATCCCGTGGCTTACGATAAAGTATGCGGTTTTACCCTGTGGTTGGGTTTGCGATTTTACCCCGTAGTTTGGTCTATGGTTTTACCCCATAGTATACGATTTTATCCTAGGAGTGTATGTTTATATTCGGATCTTTATCTCAGTGTTAGGATTGTGGTTGCGGGTTATGAACGCCAGTTATATGGATCTATATTGCGTTATGTTGGAGTTGAGGTCTCTCGGTCTGAGAGGTTACATGGATTGCAAGAACTGTATTGTGGGACGAATAGACCAATTTTTAAATTGTTTTTAAGAGTCATGTGAATCGCGATCTAAAAATCATTTTCAAACTATTTTCAAGACTCCTGTGAGTGAGTCAAAAGATGGTTTATATTCTCGCTTTCTCGTTTGCATGTGAAAATTGTTTTAAAGGCTTGAATGAGAGTTTAAAGCTACACCTCATTTTTCCTAGCATGTGTTAGCTTATACTGCATGCTTGTCTAGTTTCTGCTGAGTTTTGGCTCACGATGTGGGATTTAATTTTCTTCAGGTACCGGTCACGCAGGTTGATCTAGAGGTGCTGGGGAGGTGGAAGAGTTGTAGTCTTCCTTTATGTTCTTTCTATTACATATATATTGTAACATGTTTTTTCGGTGTTAGAACCGTGTAATGTATGCCGTTTGGCGATTATGTACAATGCATGTATGGTTTTATTTGAATGTGTATTCTCGGGTTGGTTGCTTGTAGGTGTTTCACGTGACCCGAAATTTGGGGCGTGACACTTAATCTCCCTTTCCTCACCCATATGCGACTTTGCGAATTTAATAAAGGACTCTACCCCTTCCAAATATGGATCACTAAATCTATTTCAAACCAACATCCAACTTTTATACATACCTAGTCATAAACAATTTCACAATTAGATTATAAAATGAATAGATCAGAGATTGGGAGAAAGAAATGAGACAGCCGTAAAAATCTTGACCACCGAGGCAAGCCATACCTCTTATTTATTAGATTTAAAAAGACTAGAGGAATCAAAATATTCATATTCATATAGAAATCAAAGAATCCAAAAAGCATAAAAAAATCAACTCATCTTCAACAACATTCATATTCACATAGAAATCAAAGAATCCAAAAAGCATAAAAAATCAACAACTCTTCAACAACATATTCATATAGAAATCAAAAGCATAAGAAAGGCCAACAACTCTTCAACAACATAAAAAGTCGGCTATTACCTCATCTGAATGTTTTCTTTCTCATATGGCCAATTGTGGGAAATATAAGCTTCCTATGTCACATATTATACCTTTTTCCAAGGAGGAATGATACCACGGGCATTCAAGATTTCCCTCGTGAGAAATATGTTTTGGCAGTTTATTACAAATTTAGAACTTGGTGGCTAATAACCCAAAATTGACTAATTCATGCATTTTGCATGTCTTCTGATGTTCTCAACTGTTATTCTCAAATCTTTAGAGGAAGAATGATGTTCTCAACTGTATTAGTTTCTAGTGTATGAGCATTTCTGTATTTGGCTAAGCTGATATGAGGAACATATGATGTCTAGTTTTCCCCAACAAAGTCAAATTCATGTCATTGAGATTCTTTTATTCAATGTCTCTTTGTTTTTTTATTTTTTCAGAAAAAGATTTGGAGTGGGGGTGGAGGAAGGGCAAGCTGTGAAGCTGCATGTTAATAATTGGCGCAAATTATTTGCAGTGAATGTATAGTAGTTTCCAATAGGAGAATCAAACTAGATGTCAAGTTGTTGGCACTGAACAAATACATCTTTTTGGTAGCACACTCAAATATATATAGCAGATGGATATAATTGATAGTCAAAAATTGGTATTCCTACTATGAAGGTGATGTTTTGAGAGAATGCATATATGTGTTTATTCATCAATCACTACATAAACATTAATTTGATATACTTTTGCATTACCCACACGATTCTTGCAATTTCTAGCAAATTCCATGAGAAAAAATATTACCCATAAGAGAATCTGGACCAATAAGTCCTCAAAACCCCTCAAATAAACAAAATCAACATAGTGACCTAGTTTTATTGAGTTAAAAAAAATCAGTTTAGGGCTTCCAATCAATCGAGAGATGAGAGGGGCAGAGATAGAAGAACTTCAATCGGGAGAGGGAGGGGCGGAGATGAACAACTCCAATCGGAAGGGGCAGAAATGATGTTAGCTGATCAAGTTCAATTCTTAGCTCGAGTGAATTTTTTTATGTACTGTGGTTGAAATGACAAAAATAAATTAATAGGAAAAATTATGCCAATGGTCCCTATCGAAGTTTAAAGGAAAAAATAGTTGAGATCAATCTTGATTATATAACAAAAATAATCGACAATAAAGTTCAATCTGCTACCAAACAAGAGCTGAGCTCCAATGCATTATCCCAAACACTTGAATCATGCATAGTGTAAACAATGAGAACCACATTCAAAGAGATGTTCAAATTACAAAAGGAAGAAAGAAAATGTAACACTATAAAGCATAAAAAAAAACTTATGAAGCTTGGTTTGATGACTATTTTTAGTTCACTGTGTATGTGCACCCATACAAATTATGTTTACATGAAAGGGATTATTATACAAATGCCTATTTTTGAACTTGTAGCATAACAGTTGTATTGTCTATTCTTGCCAATGCAACATACAAAATCAACAAAAAATTCATTATCACTAAAAGCAGAGAAATTCCCCTCATGAATGAATGGATACCAGGAATGAGTATCCATTTCATTGTTACTCAAGAATGATCTCATCCAACCTTGGTATCATAAAAGTCAACATATAGTACAACAGATAGTTTAAGTTATCAATTACTTTGATATGTTGAATAATTTGAATTTGAAAACTTCAAATTATACAAAATGAGTACTGCAAAACTCTATAAATTATAAAATTTACAGAATATTTCAAAACAAAAAAATTACATCATCGGGTCATGATGGCAGAATTTTCATTCTCTATGCTTGTTGAATCAACATGAATACAAATAATAAGAAACAACACAAGATGGAGTCTAAATCAACCATTTTGAGCATTCGAACATTATCATCACAATCATATAAGGATATTATTAGACAAACACTGCAACTACATCTTGTAGTTCTATTCTATGCAACATCAGTAAGCTAGAGCAAATAATAATAATAATAGAATTAATTTGTAATTTGATAAAGTTGGGAGTAGTGAACAGAAATGGACTATAAAAATTAAGAAAAAAATCTTAAAGTAAATGCATGACTTGAGTTCACTAATCACCTAATCTCCCAACCTAATTCAACGGTTTAAGATCGTCACTAACAACACGAGTTCGTCACCTCATCTTTGAACATTTTCATGTCTTACTTCATTACCATTACCGGTCTTTTCTCATAGTTTATGTGCAAAACTGAAGTCTCAAAAATGGGAAAAATACACTATTCTTGTGAATATATCAGATCAGACTAGCTATCTTAATTGAATACACTAGTATTGTGATCTTTATAACAAAACATAGTGTTTTACTTGCTGCAAACACAATTATATCATATAATTCCTACAAAATAGGTAAAAAAATTTAAAAATGACAGTTTTTTTAAAGAAGTATAAATTGTCTAGTATCTAAAGCTAACATAGCTGAGCAGATACACCTACACACACACATTTCAATTTGGGGCATCTTTTCAACCCCATTGCTAGAAGAACGAAAAGGGGGGAAACCAAAGTCAAAAATTCATTGAACATTTGAACAATCTAAACCATTTCATTATCTCGCTTTTTTTTCCACACGATTCTTGCAATTTCTAGCAAATTCCATGAAAATAAAGATTAGTCATAAGAGAAATTGGACCCGCAAGTCCTCAAAACCCCTCAAACAAACAAAATCAACATAGTAACATACTCTTTTTGAGTTAAAAAAATCAATTTAGGGCTTCCAATCAATCGGGAGAGGAGAGATGCAGAGATGAAGAGCTCCAATCAGGAGAGGAAACAATTAGAACACATACCAATCTTGTCGAGTACGGAGCGATGAAGAGCCCCAAGCAGCAAAGGAAAGCAATCGTATACCTGAATATGATAGAGGACCCAATCAATCAAAAACCCTAGGCAACTGATAAGGAGATGAAAACCCTAGGCCTCTCACACACACATTTACAGATCGAGAGAGAGATCGAGAGAGAGAGAGAGAGAGAGAGAGAGAGAGAGAGAGAGAGAGAGAGAGAGAGAGAGTAGGAGAACGAAAGAAGGCGGCTCACACAGACCGTGAAAGAGAGTGGGAGATGAGAGAGTGCGGGAGAGCGACAGTTACAGATCATGGGAGATAGCGGGAAAACGAGAGCGAGCGGCAATTACACACTTACAAAGTAAGCAATGGTACCGTTTTGGTTTAGGTGTATCATTGATGCCATATAGTATTGGCAAATACAGTAAAATACACCCGCGAACATCTAAAGGTTGGTGCCCAAAAATTATAAGCTTTCTACGACGCAATGCTTTACATTGCCAAAAATAAGATTTTTTACCAACTTATTTTTAGTTGCCAAATAAGTACACTACGTTGGAAAAATTTTAATAAATTAGCGCCCAAAAAATAGTCTGGCGCCAAATGAATTGGCATTGAGTTCACACCCCTCATCGGCAAAGGTATCATTTTAGCAATGAATTAGAGCATTCGTCGCCAAGTGTGGTTGGCAATAGTACATTTTGTTGTAGTGGTGCATTGGCATGCAGGCGCGCATAGCGCAGTGGACGCGCGCACGTAAGGGGCATCTAGTAAGTTGGTTAGGGCGCTAGGGTAGATCACGGTTTTAATCCGTGATGGTTATAAGAGAATCGATCACGGTTTCTACATGTGATTGTTAATTAAATAAGATTATATTTTTTGATTATTTTTAATTACACTTTTCAGATTTTAGCACGTGTAAAAAGTGTGATTGATAATGCAAAATCGAGATGTTAAAACTTAACAATCACACTAATTTTATTTTTAATAACGCTTTTCGTTATTTTTAATCACACTTTTTCAGTTTTTATCATGCACAAAAAGTGTAGTTGATAATACAAAAATCGTGTTGTTAAAGTTTTAACAATCACACTAATTTTATTTTTAATCACATTTTTTTATATTATTAATCACCCGCACAAAGCGTGATAAAAAGTTGGAATTTTTGAACACACCCACATACACCACCCTAGAAAAAGCGTGATTATAACCTTATAATCACACTTTTAAAGTGTGATGTTTCAACTATTTTCTAGTAGTGCTTGGACTACAGGATTAAAATGAAATAAGAAAATTTTCTATCCAATTATTGTTTAATCAAACTTATACCTCGACAACCATGGACAGGTAATGTTTCCAAGTTCTTGAATTCTAGTGAAGTTAAAAAATTATCAAAGCCAACTATAATAAATAATAACTCGAGATCAACAACCATAGTTTTTAGTTAAAGTGATACTAAAAATTTGTTGGAAAAAAATGAATCTAGAATTCAACCAAAGTTTTAATTTGGCTGTCACCACATGTTAACACCATAATTTTGACAACCAATGAGAATATGACACATGATCACGCAATGCCAGAAGATTAGGAACCAGTCAAAGGAGAACACTTGAGTGTTACATTGCAACTCTAAGGGCTAATAAAAAAATCAACACGAGTTTTGGGTCGTCGAAGCCAAGATGGAGAAGGTATAGTAAACGGATGTGGGTTAAGAAAGATGCCATTTGGAGAAGTTTTAAACAAACAAAAACGGGGGGAAAGAATGTGGGAAGAGATGAACACTACACGAAAATACACTTTTGGTGACAAAAATGGATTATGGTCGGGAAAGGATATACTTTTGGCCACTAAATAAATTTTAGCCAATAAAACATATACTTTTGGCGACCAAATAAATTCTGGTGGAGGAAGGATATGCTTTTGGCTACCAAATTGATTATGGTCGGTGATTTTGTGCTTTTTCTTATAGTGGAAGAATCTTATGTAAGGAAGAAGAGACGCACGAAGATGAGCACTCAAGTTAGAAATTCAAATTCGAAGAGCTTTCAAGACTTGAAGGGAAACAATGTGTAGAAAGCCATCGATAACGACCTATGGTCTATAAATAGCACAAGAGGATTTAGAGGCAGTCCCCCAAAACCATGCCAAATTACTTCTTATCTTTAGTTCCAATTCGTAAGAGTAATTCATAGCTTGTAGTTTGTAGTAGTAGCAATCCAGAAGTAGGAATAGTTTTTGTAGCCATCAACTTTGAAGGGCTACGATTCATTCTATATTCTTCAAATTTATGTATTTTTTATGATTATTTATTAGTAAAGTATACCATTTCTTTTATTTTTCTTTCTATTGTTGTTTATTTAAATTCTCTTCACTTTCCATTGAATAACAAGGCTAAAGAGTCCTCTTCATTGCAGTAGAAAAGAACCTTCACACAATCGCTTGATAGTTTCCTTTCCCTTTTTGTAAGGACTATTTTGTAATTGCCTGCATGCTTTTTTTAACAAAAAAAAAATAGTTAGATGCCAAACATATTTTTTGGCATGCCCAGTGAGACTTCTCATAAGTGTCACTCCTTGCAAGAATGAGGCAAAATAAAGAGAATACGAGTAATTCCATGCAAATAGTGCACATTGCCAAAGAAGTTCCCCTACAAAGGTGTTACCCAAATAAGCAACCCAAGAAAAGTGGTTAATTGGATTTTAAATTTTTAAGCTTAATTAGATGCGCAAGTCAAAATGATAAAGTTGAGTAAATAAAATGGATAATGGCTAAGGGATAAACACAACCACAGTAGATAAGGAAAAAATAGAGAGAAAGCAGATAGAAGTGCAAACACGATATTTTATAGTAGTTTGGCATCAATCTAAGCCTACGTACACTCAAGATGCTTCTCTAGTATTTTTCACTATTCGTCAATATTTCATACATCCAAATGAATTATAGGTGTAATAAACCTTCAGTAGTTGAGTCACCACCCAACAAAGACTCAAGCAATCCCCTATTTGTAGTCTTTTTCACCGATTGCCAAGAATGTGACAAACACTCTCAAATACCGAAGGGTTCACTCACTCTTTTTACGAAAATGAATAAGAGAAAATATCTCATAGATTTTCACTCCCAATCACTCTTTATCAAAATGAATAATAGTAGAATTGGTACAAGAAATGAGAAAAAGATGAGATTTCTTCAACGAATGAGCGGAATAATTGGATGATTGAATGCTTTGATTGCTCTAATAATTGATCCGGTATCTAAAGTGATTGGAATCATCCTTTAGATAGATATATTAAGGGATGTAGTCGTTAGAGAATGATTTAAGCAATCAATGCAAAGATTGCTTCTCAAGATTTATTAAGTCTCCGCTAATTTAAATTTTCAAATAGGATGTAGAGACTTGGTACGTATTTATTTTACGGCTAATTATTCTGATCTGATTAAATTACCGAAAAAGATTTAAGATGAGAATTTTGCACGTTGCGTGTGGTCAGTGTGTGTTGAGACACCGGGATATTAGTTTGTGGATAATTTTGTAATTTTAAAATTTAATGGGAAAGATTAAAGTTAATTTAAGTTAATAAATGGAGGTTTAATTAACAAGTTTTGAAAGCAAATCTTGGAAGCTAAACAAACAATGCCCTAGGGACCTTCTAGAAGCATCGGGAGAATGGGGAAGAGGATTAAAAGCTCAAGGGTTCCCAAACCCCACCCCCTTCTGCCGGCCTCCTCTTCTCTTCTTTCTCTCCTTCGCTTCTTCTCCATTCATAAAAGATTGACCTAACCTTTCTCTCTCTCCAAAATTAGGTGAAGTTAATTACACGTTGAAAGCAACAAGAGAGAATCAAGAGCCACACATCAAGGAAATCAATTTGAATCTTCAAGAGAGCCAAAGCCAAATGACCGAAAACCCTAGGAGAAGGATTTGGCAAAATTACAAGGTGTTGGAGCAAACTGAGGTAGGATTTAGACTAATTTGAGTACATCACATTGATTTGTGTTGATTTTATAGATATTCAATGAAATCTCGAGAAAAACCATAAGTTTTGATGAGAAAGTAAAGATTTGAGTTATATTTGATAGAATTTATGAAAATATGGATGCCAAATGGAATGATTAAAGTTTTGGAACTTCCAATCATGGTAAATTGTAATTTAAGCTTTAAACCTTTATTTCTTGGCACTTGAGTTATGGAATTAACTCTAGTTTATGAAAAAGGGTGCTTGAATTCACAATACATGAATAGTGTGATTACAATGAGATTGTTATATATTGTTGAAACCTCATTATCGGTTAGCTCGAACTAAATGAATTAATTAAATTGATACGTTATATTGGACAAGTGTTGATTGAGACCAAATAATATGATAAATTGAGTTTGGTGAGATTGTTCAGTAAAATGGCTTGCGTTAATTGAAATGAATGATGATGAACATTAAGAGAAAATCATAGAAATGTGCTTGAAACTATAATGTTGAATTGAAAACTGGAACACGTAATGGTTAAAGAATGTGTTCAAAACATATGTTGTGATAATGAGAACTTGGTTGATATCAATAAGTGGTATGTTTATGCAATGATTGGCTTATTGATGGAGAAATGAATTGTGTTGTATAAATTATGATTGGGAGAGGAATCGGTGTTTGGTTGGACTCCCGGGTTAGTTAATAGAAATTAAAATGTTAAATGAATATGGAACAGACGATTTGGTATCAGGTCGCCTCCCGAGGTGTCTCTTTGGGAAATCGAAAATGGTTGAGGATGTGAATAAGTTGGGCTTGAACAGCTCCACGGTAGAAGATTGAAAAACTTACACAAGCTGGGTGCCTGTTGGTTTGGTGTCTCGAATTTTGGTATCTAATATCAGTAGGACAACCGGATAGAGTAGATTCAGTTTTCAACGGAAGCTCTCAAGTTTGTGACCGATCGAGCAAGTAAGAGTCTTCTCGAGCGAACTTATATATAGAAAGGTCTCATGTTAGTGACCGCTCGAGCGATCAGGGGTCCGTTTGAGTGGCCCGCCACATAATAGTTTGCGGCTCCACGGTTTGTTTTAAACCTAGAGGCTGCATATATAAGGGTTTTATGTTTCATAAAACTGAGAGAGGTTGTCTATACACTCAGAGAGGCTCAAGTTAGAGGCTATGGAGAGTATAGAGAGAGAGAGAGAAAGAGGGTCAAGTTTTAAGCCAAAGACATTGTGCGAGTGAAAGAGTGAAGCTTGTATTCTATATTGACATATAGTGGATTGTTTCTTCTTTCTCGTGGAGGTAGGTAGTCAACTGAACCACGTAAATTCTTGTGTTCTTGTGGGTGTTCTTATTCTCTATTTGATCTGTGTTGATTGTAGCCTAAGCTCTTATTTCTGCTGTATAGGGGATTTGTGCGCGTTAAATCCCAACAACTGGTATCAGAGCGAGGTTAAAGGCTTGATCACAAGATTGCAGTAGAGATGGTGAACATTATATATGAAGTCGAGAAGTTTATCGAAAAGAATAACTTCTTTCTATGGTAGAAATAGATGAAAGAACTGTTGATCCAGCAAGGGGTCTCCAAGGCATTACTCCGCAAGACGAGGAAGCTAGAGAAGATGGCTAATGACGATTGGGAGGAAATTAATTCCAAGGCTGCAAGTTTGATTTGGTTGAATTTGGGAGATGAGGTTATTCACAACGTGCTTGATGTGGAGACAGCACACGAGATCTGACAGAAGCTGAAAGGTCTCTACAAGAAAAAAAATCTAGACAATAAGTTGTACGTGAAAAAGCAACTGTATGGATTACAGATGAGGTACAAACCTTTTAGAGCATCTCAACGTGTTTAATATGCTCATCAAATAGTTATCCTTTTTAGAGTAAAAGTTGATGATGAGGATAAGACAATACTCCTATTGGTATCGCTTCTAACATCCTATGATCATCTGGTGATGACTCTGATGTACGGGAAGGACACTCTAGAACTTGAAGAGGTCATCGGTGCTCTTTTATCACATGAGAAGATGAAAAAGAATGGAAAATCAGATGCAAACGGACTGTTGTTAGCTAAGTTTGAGTCTAGCAGAGGAATGAGTAGATCCAGTTAGGAGGATTCCAATATAGGGAGATCTCGGTTCAAGTCACGTGCAATGAAGAATGTGGAATGTTTCTATTGCCACAAAACTGGTCACTTTAAGAGCTAGTGCCAAGAATTGAAGCAACATCTGAAAAAAAAGAAGAGTAGAAAAGCGTCTGCAAAATCCGTCAGTTTTGTCGAAGAATCGCCGACAGTGAGGAAAACAAAGATGCACTTTCAATTTCTTCAGTTTTTGATTTTTTGTCAAAATCATGGATATTAGATTCAAGATGCTCATACTATATGTGTCCAGTTAGAGAATGGTTTGGCTCGTGTAAGTCTTGCAACGGAGATACTATTCTAATGGGAAATGACTTAGTATGTCAGTCAATTGGAATAGGTACAATCAAAATCAGGATGTTTAACGGGTTGTAAGGATTTTGGAGACTATCAGGCATGTTCTGGGGTTAAAGAAAAACTTGGTTTCTTTGGAAACATTGGATTATCTAGGTTATGGGTTCACATCAAAAGGTGGAGTAATGAAGATTAGCAGAGAGGCTATGATAATCATAAAAGGACAGAAAGTTGATGGTCTCTACAGATTGGTAAGGGACAGGGTGGTAGGTGGAGTTACTACTACCGCACCGGCAGAATTCAACATGGACGGCATGAGACACAAAAATTTGAGGCTTAGTTAAGTTGACAAGTAGAGTATGTCAAAAAGTCAAAAAAAGAGTGCAGCAATTGAGGTGAAGTTTTATTAGAAAAAAGTTCACCCAAAAAATCAAGTGATGATGGTTCAAATCAACAGTAGTAGAATCAGTGCAGTGGAAAACTTTCAGGTTACAGGAAAGCTACGGGAAGATTAGGCAGAGATCAGAAGCAACTAGCAGTGTTAGAAAAGATGGAGTTACCATAGAAAGCTGAGACTTGAGAGTTTGGAAGATTATCCAAGAACGAGAGACTGATTGATTGCAATAGGGTCAAGTTCAAGTGCGACGTAAATTTAGTTCAAGTTCATCCAGATTGATGAACAAAGAAGGTGGAGCACCCATACCCGTGAATGGGGTGCAGGGCGAGACAACCAACAGATCTTCAAGATGATGATGGTTCAGAAAATCGAGCCAAAGTAGAGACTGTTGGTTTGGTGTCTCGAATTTTGGAATTCTAGATCGTTAGGACAACCGAACAGAGTGGATTTAATTTTTCGAAGGAAGCTCTCGGGTCTGTGACCACTCAAGCAGTCAAGGGTCCGCTCGAGCGGCCCACTGTAGAATAGTTTGTGGCACTAGGGTTTGTTTTAAACATAGGAGTTGCATATATAAGGGTTTTATGTTTCATAAAATTGAGAGAGGTCGTCTATATACTCAGAGAGGCTCAAGTTAGAGACTAGGGAGAGTATAGAGAGAGAGTGAGAGAGAGAGAGAGAAATAGGCTCAAGTTTGACACCATAGACATTGTGTGAGTAAATCTTGTATTCCAAATTGACATATAGTGGATTGTTTCTTCTTTTCCATTGAGGTAGGCAGTCAGTCGAACCACATAAATTCTTGTATTCTTATGGGTGTTCTTGTTCTCTATTCAATCTGTGTTGATCGTAGCCTACGCTCCTATTTTCGCTGCGTAGGAAATTTATACGCGTTAAATCCCAACAATGCCATTCCCATCTGGCTAACCCCCGAAAATCTAAGCTTTGGTTTCACGACAGTGATTATCGTGGTGTCAGTTCAAAAAATGAATTAAAGAGAAAATGAAAATGGAAAATGAGAAAAAAGGAAAGTTGAAGAGAAAGTGTAACTAATGATAGGAAAGGAAAGAAACAAATGTGAATTGATGTTTGGAGTGTGTGTGTGTGTGTGTGTGTGTGTGTGTGTGTGTGTGTGTGTTGAGAATTGAAAATTGGTTATGGAAATGAGAAAATCATGTTGTATGATCGCATCCACTTCACCCCTCACAAGTCATGCATTGCATTTTAATTAGTTTTTATCTTACGAGTTTCGGCTCACGTGTGTTGAATCCATGTTTTACCGGCACAAAAGATCAAGGAAAGAAGTAAAGAAAGATTCATGTTTTGAAGAAGAAAAAATGGATGCTAGTGTTTTGATTTGTTCTACGAAAATCATATGTTTTGTGAAATGTAAAGATGTATACCATCGTAATTGGGACAAAATTTGTTTATGTTTTGATGTATAAAAGATGATGGGATAACTTGTGATTTGAATGAATCAGGTGTTTAAGTTCTTATGATGTATGTTTGTAGGAAGAATCAAAAGAAATGTTAAGTTTTTCTTGGATGAATGTAATCATAATGAAGATTGATTCAAGCTTATGTCATTGAAATGAAGATTAGAATGTTGTTTTCATGCCTAAAAGTTGTTTTTATGCATATTTAATTCTTTAGAAACTCAGTGGATGGACAAAGGATTAAGTTGGGCAGTTGAATTTTAAAACAGGGAATTACTGGTTTGGTCACTGGCATGTGGGTGCTTGAGCAGGGATGGGAGTCCGCTCGAGTGGTGGGTGAGAGAAAAACAGGGGAACGCTACTAGTAGTTGGCCGTTCGAGCAGTGTCCAACCTGCTTGAGCAGACCAAGCTACTTTGTGTGCTCGTTTTTGTTTTCTCAAAATAGTTCCTATTTTTGGTTTCTAAGCTTATTCTATGTTCCTAAAACCATCATTTTAAGGAATCAACTAACCTTTTTAAACCCTAGTTCATCAAGCATAATTAATGAGATTGACGAACTAGGGTTTGGTGCGTGATATTGGAGGTGTTGATACATTTTGTAAGGATGTAAACTGTCACGCCCCAAAAACCAGGGTCACGCGAAAGCCCACCATAACACCGTTTATGAAAATAAGATTTGCAGTTGGAAATCAAAATATACAACATTTGGATAAAAGATTTCCAAAGCTCAGCTCTCATAAACAGTAAACATGCAGTCTCATGCATGAATAAGTATATCGTCTCAAAGCGTACAAAATTCACCTTCTAAAACAGGCATCGCATGTAAAAGTACATGTTTCAAAAGTAGGAAAAACTACAACAAGTCTTCCGCCACCACGGGCATCTAGGTCAACTCCATATGATCACCTAAAAATGGGTTTCAACAAAATTTCACACCGTGAGCCGAAACCCAATAAGAACAAACTATAAAGTTGTAAAACAGGTTATGCAATCATAAGCATACAGACTCAACCACATGAGCCAAAAAGGTTTTTCTCTTAAAAATTAGAAGTTTTCCATCCTTGAAACTATGCATATTATCCTAACAGATATCATGCCACAGTTAAGAGAAAGTAGTAAAAACACAGTATGCTCCACTCGGGTCACAGAACCGAGGAGAAAACAAGATAAAATGAAATTTTATGTACCGACTCTGCCATACAGACAAAGATAACAACTATAGTCTCTTGCCCATTACTCTAAAATCACTCATGGTCTGCTAAGTAATGACAAATTCTATACGGAGTCACGACAACAATGCCATTAATGGAGGCAACCGGCTTAATTTATGGGCCCAAAATCCGAGGGTACAAATCACCTACGCAATGCCATTCACGGAGGCAACCGGCTTAAGTTACAGGGATTAACCCGAAGGTACAAAGCACCTACGCTGCGCCCGTTTTCGGACATACACCGAGGAGCAATGTAAACCCAACTCAACATACCCACTGTCACGGTACATCTATGAAAAATATTTTAAAACCCGCAAAACAGTTCTACATCACATGTATAAAAGTGATCCAATCCATCCACATGAAGATCTACAAGCATGTAACAACATATTTCCAACAAAATGTTTTAAAAACTGAGATTCAATCCCAAGGGTTAGCTCCAAACCTCAAAAAAAAAAAATATTTTTCACCATTCTCACAAAACACCTTGTTTTCAAATCTCCTTTTGAAAACTATGGGTATCAACATACCCGGATCATGTATAGAACCAAGAAAGGAGCAAAATTCATTTTTTACCCAAAAATCAAGGTTTAAACATGAAAACCACATTTAATGTATTTTTTACCCGCTGAAAACACATATAATTACATATAACACCCTTTAACAGCAGTAGCATCTAGAATCCTACCTCGGTGAGTCAAAACTCGAAGCCTCGAAAATCAAACTTCGTCGAAACAAGAATCCGTCCGAATGAATGCGAAGCTTACGACGCGTACAGCAAGGATCCGTAAACAAACTAATGAAAAACTAAGTCTCGGGCCCTCAAATCTAGAAAGAAGGCAGAGAAAAGGGAAAACTTATCTTAGAAGCAAGGGTTTTAATAAATATCTCCACGGCTGGATATTTATAGAACAGTAAAATATCTCGGTCTAGTCGATCGAACACCCATGTCCAGTCGACTGAATATGCACACTGTCGCCTCAGTTGATTGGATCCTCCAGTACAGTCGACTGGACTGCTAGGCAGTGTGTTTTTTGACGCAAAATAGGTTTTTCGGTCCAAACACTAGCCAAACAAGTCTCAACCAAACACGAGAAAGAGTAAAACCAATTATATATGCTGTTCAACAACTTTGAAACATAAATCATGCATCGAGGTTTTTCATATACTGAACGAAACACGCTAAACATATATAAATATCTCAAAAAGAGACGGGTCCGGGTCTCACATAGACACTGTCATCGTGTTCTAAAGGTTCTGCCATAAGATATCAACCTAGAGAGCTAAGGGCGTCGACACAGTTGCTCCGCCATCGTGTTCTAAAGGTTCTATCATAAGAAGTCGACTCATAGAACTAAGAGTGTCGACACAGTCATTTCCCTTAATCCGCTGAGTGTTGTTCTGTTAAAATGTGTCGACAATACTATGTAGAGGTGTCAACACACCTGTCTACTTAGAACAAATGAGTCGACATGTAGGTGCCCTCCTCTAGTCAGAAAAAGTGCCCAGCATAGTATAATGCAGGTGTGGGGTTTCGGCGTGGACCGGTGTAGTGAAGTCCGTGAAGATAAAGTGAAGCACAGTGGCTCGAGGATGTTGGAAGCGGAGAATGTGAGAGCTTAGAACAGCCTTAAAGAGAGAGAGAGAGGGTGGTAGTGGAGGGCAACCGAATGTATAGAGATGTTATATCTTATAAAGAAACAACAAGGTTGAAGATGACCGGTTAGAGATGATCTGTTCTGGAGAGAGTGTACACATTTATAAGCGATGTAAATGAGACACCCGCATCTTCAAGATTACTAAGGACGACGGGTGTCCCATCTATCATTGGTTCTGCAGATATGTTCTTTTGGAAATCTGATGGTCCATATGATATGCTGAGGTGGGTATCATACGGCATACCATATCGTTTGCAGGTTTGTTCGGCTAGATATCGACTCCTATGACCGGTCAAATGAAGTTGTTTGGAGGCCACTCCATTAACAAACCCTCGAACTCTAACCTCCAAACCACGTGTCTCCTTTGTTCCCGAGCGAAGAGGTGCCTAGGCCCTGCTCCTAGCTTAGGACCAAGTTAATATTGGAGATGGCGTGAGCCGTGGCCCGGCCCACTTGCCCACTTACTCGAAAGGGGTTAGCCCGATGGTTTACTTGCCCGAAGGGCAAGAGATTAGCCCAACGGGCTACATGGAGATTAGCCCAACAGCCTACTTGGAGATTGGCTTGGCGACCTACTTGGAGATTGGCCTGGCTAGAAGCGAGAAGATTAGCCTAGTTGTCCGAAGGCAGGCTTGCCAAGATACCAACAAGTTGTATGCGTAAACCTTATTTTGCTCGAGCCTTATCTTATTTTTTGTTAGTTTGTTTTGTATTTTGAGTTAGAGTCCATTCTTAGGTTATAAAAATACATGGACTGTGTCTTGTAAAGACATAGCTTTCTCTCCTCTCTAATTCTATCTTTTGTAATGGCTCACAAAGCCATCACTTTCTTCAAAATAGTTTAAAGTTAAGCTCATATAGCACTTTAAAAGTTTTCATATAGAACAAGCCTAAAACCTTTAATTTCCATATATCTCAATAAGTTTTTCTTCTACCATTCTCTTTTCACAATCTGTTTTCTATGAGGAAGTGGTTGCATGTTATATTTAACCTTATTATAAGACACTCTCATTCTATAAGTTAATACAAATTTCTTTACTTTTTAAACAAATGAAGTAAGTTACAGTAACATTAAGATATTGTGTTTGAGTTGCGAGGTTAATGACAAAGTATATTTTCTATGAATACAAGAAAGAGAAGGTCATTGACAAAGTTTTGGAACAAAAGCCAAGGCAGCGTCAAATCTTCAAATGCAAACAAAAGAAAGGAAATAAGGTTAAATATAACATGCAATGTAAAGCTTCAATACTAATTCTATGCATTTAAAGTTAATTAAGAAAGGAAATAAATTAAGAAATATTAGATTAAAACATTGAGAAAGGAAATAAATAAAGAAATAGATGAATGCATTTAAAGCTTCAATACTAGGTTCTTTTTGTAAATTTTCAATAAGTTGGGATCTTTTCATAAACATTGTAATTTGGATAAGAACAAAAATTCACATAGGTTGGGAATAAAATAGGAAAGTAACCATTTGAAGTAATAAATGTGATATCTCACTTGTACTATTCTCTATCTTTCTTTTATTTGGTTATGATTTTTGTCAATTTTAGTGAATCTTTTTACTTTAGTTTAAATATGTATATTTTTCAAATTCCTCTCATCATGAAAAATTAAAAAAAAAATAAAAATCTCTGACCAAAAGTAAAAAAAAAATCAGTTAAATTAAAAAAAGACTACTTTAAAGCTTTTATAACGCTTTTTTTACTTTAGTTAACTTTTTTTTTAACTAGCCAAAACAGGTATATATTTTTGTCTCAAAAATTGATACATAATTTTCATTTTGAAATACAAATTTATATAATGAATAATACGGTTGTGTGAATTCCAATAGTATTTTTCTTGTATCACCATCTCACAAAAACATATATATGTACACAAAGTAGATTTATATGTGTATACATAAATAAACCCATTTATACGCCATTAACTAAGGCACTCAAACACATTGAACATATTGTTTCCAACGGTAATTTGATAAAGCGATCGAATGTGATCGAACACAAACGGAAACTATTAAATATTTTGAAAATTAAATTCAACAATTGTCACCATTTTAATTTGATATTAAGATTCACCAATCTATGAATTTCATCCTGTTCAAATTTAAGGTTGACAACACATGCATGAATGATATAACAAAATTTGTAAATTTTCTCTTTATATAAACAACACCAAATTTTCCTTTTTTTCTTTAATTTCCACACACAAATATAAAGAAGTTATTTTTATAATTGTAGCGTTAAAATAATTTACTCTTAAGATTGTAGGAAAACTTGAGGGGATTAAATATAATTTTAAGTAAAATAATTTGAAAATAAAATAAACTAAAAGATAGTAAAACTTATCGATATAAGTGTGAGACATCTCACTGTCCTTAAAAGTAGATTACTACCCCTTGGAGTATGTAATTTGGTGCAACAAATTATTGGCATCTTTTCCTTCAAGATTTAACTATTGCTTCTCTACAGACGTGCACTCATAAATGTGGAGGTCTCAGAAACAGCTCCACTGATCATTTCAAAATCAAATACAAATCGATACAATATACTTGTATAATATACCAATAACATACATTAATTGCTTCTTTCAATCTAAATAATTTTATATCCTAATACATGAATATATATATATATCTCTCCATAATTATCAAAAACTTACAAGTACTTGTTTATATATATAGCTAGGAGTCCGACGGCGTTGTGCCCTCAAAATTGAGGTTTTCCAATAAAATGCATTTATGAACATTTTTTTCACTATTATAATAACATTTAAATATATAGAAAACACAATTGAAAGTCATCTTGTAATGATAAAAAGTAAAAATCCAATCTACAATATATCAAATATGCATTGCATTGATTCGCTTTTATTTTCGTAATAAAAAATTAAAAGAATATATATTTTTAAAAATTTTGTATTTTAAAATAATAAAATATTATTGTAAAATACCAACACTAATTATACCAAAAATACCATTAATACACTACAAAGAGGAGAAAGAAGAGAAAATGGAGATGGAGATGGAGATGGAGATGAGAAAGAAGGCACTAATAGAGAGAATAAGAGAGAGAGAGAGAGAGAAAGAACAAAAAAGAGGGGGAGGGTGTTTATTTGTATTTTTAAAATTTTAAATTGCATATTTTTTGTTTTATACATATATTTGTAGTAATGTTTATATTTTTAAAACCTTCTCATCAAAATCTATAAAATAAGATATATATATATATATATATATATATATATAGTTGGGAAACTTTTTATTTTCACAATAAAAAAAGAATTTTTTTAGCTTTACAAATTAGAAATGATAAAATTTTATAATCTTAAAATTAGTAAACGTCGAAAAATGAAACAAATAACAATAGAGAAGCAAACAAAATAAAAATTTTAGGGTAAATTACATTGATCTCTCCTAAAATTTTAGTCAAATACAATTAACTCTACATGTTTGAAAAAATTACATTATCCTCCCCTACCATTTGAAATTTTATTATATATCACCCACGCCGTTAAGTTCCGTTCATAAATAGATGATGTCATCAAAATTGATTCCAAAATTGACACCAACACAACATCCTAGCCTGTAACTCCAATGTCCATAATCCATTGAAATCTTCTGCTGCTTCACTGATCATCAAATATCTTACCATTACCCAACCATCAGATTCCCAAATTACCCTCGTGTTCGAAGCTAATTTTTTTATTCTCCGTCTAATACAGTGATCACTTTCTTCGTGTTCATCATGTTCAGCGCGTAAGCTTGAGTTTAAAAAATCAAGCACACAACGAGGCGATGCATCATGTTAGATTTAGGTAAATAGTGATAAAAAGAATTCACTCATCGCATTAGATGCATCAGTGAATTAGGATGTTGATTAATCCTTCGTAATCCAAATAATTTTGCAATGCGAATAGACTGTTCATAAAAATTGCTCAGGCATGGTCCTCAAAAACCATTCCATTCTGATGATTATGATGATGATGAAGATATGGGTGTGCAACAGTTGATCGCAAGTTCATGGCTCAGTTTGGTTTCTTTGCAGACACTTACTGAGGAAGTCCCGATTGAGTTTTGACATCTTGTTCGGGAACTCCGGAATGCCTTGGGTGGAACGGAAGTGATCAAGGTAAGTGGCGGTGAGGTAGGAAGAAAAGGGTCAAAGTTGGAACACCCAAGTGCATTTAGAATGTCCCGCTTTATAATTTCATAATCGACGGTGGCGATGGTAGAGGTGCTCGGTGGTGGTAGTGATCAGAGAGAGAGAGAGAGAGAAAGAAAGAAAGAAAGATCGACAATTGGTCGGTGCCGGCATCGGGTCGTAGTCATCGGAGCAAGGGGCGGCAGTGGGGTGTCATCATCGCCGATGGGTAGTGCCTGTGGGTGGTGTTAATCCACCCATGTGGAACAATCAAGAAGAAAAATAGAAAAGCAATTAATGAAGAAGAAGACAAATGGAAGCAAAAGTCATAAAGAGACAGCAGCAGCAGATTTGAGGTACTGAAGATTTGAGGCGCAGTGATCTCTTCTTTTTAATTGTCAAGATTTAGCAGCCTGAATTTATACTCTTGTCCCCCTTTCCTCTGCTATATATATGTGATCTGTGTGTGTTGTATTTAAGTAGTGTGGAAATCAGTGAGAAACTCAGAGAGAGTAGAGTTGTGAGTCTCCTCTGTAATTCTTTATTTTGAGCTAGTAAAATTCTTCTCGCTTCGTGGATGTAGGATAAGTTTAGCCGAAATTCTTGGTGTTTCTTGTGTTTGTGTGAGTGTGTTTAATTTTTGTGGACCTCCCCAACTCCTAACAACAACCCTTCCCAATCCAACAGTAGATCATGACCCTTTTCTTTATTTCAGAAGTTTTGGACAAGAACGAAAAATATAGAAGACACATCTTCAAATCCATGTTGAGCTCATGATAACATGCCTCAAATTCTTTGAATTCTAAGGTTTCCCCAAAAGCAGCTTTCTTGTATAAGTTGGACATTTCTTCGAGCACGTTGTCGGTCTTCGTTCTGTTGATGTTTACGCTACCATCCGCTCTCGAATGGAGAGGCACAATGGAATCTTCAGCCTCAATGTTGTGCTTGGAAGAGATTTTCCGTTTCAATGTCCTCACAACTAACTACCTTCAATTCTAAAAAATTCCCGTTCGCTCCCCTTCTTTTCTTTGAGCTCCTTGAGCCTCCCAGACACCATTTTGATTTGCTTAT
>JAULJZ010158767.1:0-27507 GCA_032270985.1 Heliamphora pulchella | reverse complement strand
GGGTAGGAGTATTGGACTGCGGTAAATAATATAATCAAGTACCTGAAAAGGATTAAGGTTTATATATTGATTTACTAGGCAGATAGTCTAGTACCTTTGGGGTACACAAACTCAGTTGTATGACAGATCCTTTTACAAAGAGCTTACCGACTAAGACTTTTGATAGTCATATAGAGGGCATGGGAGTCAGATGTATGGCAACATAGTTTTGAATATAAGTGGGAGATTGTTAGGGTTGGTATACTGAAAACCATGCTTTTAGTATTTAATTCTATTTTAATAAAATTAATTTTTCATTTTATGAGAATCTTTATGAGCAATGTATGTGCATCATTTCTTCAATGTTATACATGGATGTCCGATATTCTGTATAGTATTTAATCTGCTGTGTAGAGTACGACTTACACACAGAAGATCAGATTTTAGATTCTTGCAGAATATAAATTTTATGTTCACAATTTAGATGAAAATTGACATACCATCGGTACGATTGTAGCACAGAGTTTTAATAGGCCTGTTTTGCTTACGAGGAACATATAATAGCGTCGTCTATTGTTCCGACTCTCTGTGCTAATACACTTTATATGTATTGAATGGGACATTTAGGGTAATTAATTTTATACTGATTACATAAATTAATTCGCAACCCAAGGTTATTATGAATAGTGTTTATCCTCTTAATCCTAAAATAGTTATTAATTTACGTATATTTAGATTCGTTGTTTGGATTCATTAAAATGGTGCGATCTTATATGGGTCTATATTTCCAGTGAGTTGAATAGCGATATTATTTATATGGTAAATATTAATTATTGACAGAATCTTCGTCCCGAAAAATTGGAATTGACGATACCCCATTAAGAAAACTTATAAGTTTTGACCAGGCCAAACCCTACAGATGAATTTGATTATCCGGCGGTCAAATAAGTTAAGAGAAATGACTTAAAGAATATCAAGATGCCGATTAAATTAAATTGTCAGAAAATTAAATTTCATTGGCGAGTATCAAAAATCTTAACGTGGGGAGAAATTGTAAGCATTTAATAACAGGAGCTCAATGCAAGAAAGTCTTGAGATTATGGATCAGAGTGCAATTATAGTTCTTTAGTGGTATGAACTGTAATTCAGTATTTTATGAAAATTACAAAAATCGTTGCTGTCTTTTTATAATTGCAGAAACCGCTAGTAGGTGTCTGTGTTCCACTGGAAGTCTTACTCATAATTACTCACCAGGTCCCTGCTGTAACCCTATATATATGCGGGTAGGCTGAACCAGTTTTATATCATAATTTGTCTTTCAAGACTAAAGATATCTGGGTTCTGTCGATATGAGTTCTCGATAGTCCGTAACACACACTACGTTTGAGAATTACGTAAGGGAATACAGTAGAAGATCTAACAGAAGCTTCAACTCAGAATCAAATCGTAGTTAAAGAATCGACCGGTAAAAAGGTAATCTTCTAAATTAACTTTGGTTGCGCGGGTTTTATTTTGATCGTTCGACGTCAAAAATTTTATCTAGAGCCCGTTTTGGTGTTTACCCGTCCAGTTAATTTTTTATCGAAAATCACTTACAAAAACAATGTTCTTGATAGTTTTGCCTCCAACACTTCACATGGTCCTCCAAAAACCTTCTGAACCGCCTGCAATTTTTCATTAAGTGCCTATGGTCCTTATGGTAAAAGCAACGCACCTCGTCTTTCTTGCTCAGGTCCCCTAACATCTTAGGAGGCCAGAAGAACCATGGTTTGTCCATGATCTGAGGACGGAGCTTATAAATCGGCTCCTTGATCACCATGTTGGCCACCTCAAAGTTGGCCTTTGGCTTCTCTCTCTCTCTCTCTCTTTCAAATTTCTTGTTGGCCTTCCTGCTTTCTTTCCTTTTAGCTCGGCCCTCTTTTGCTTTCGTTGGCACCTTGGCACCCAGACCCTCCATGTCTTCTTGAACTTTGGCATATTGCTCAATCCATTGCATTAGCTCACCAGTTGCTGAGCGTTTGGTTAGGGACCGACTTAGTTTGTGGGTCTTATCCAAGCCGAGCTTGAACGAAGCCACTGCTAGTTGCTCATTACAGTCATCAATATCGTTAAACGTCTCCTAGTAGCCCCAAGCATATCACCTCATGCTTTAATTCTATCCCTTATTAAGGTTTAGGAGGGAGTCAATCTGCCTATGCTCTCGACTATTCGTGATGAACCTTGTAGTGAAAAGCTCGACCAGTTGTTTCCATCTTCCCACCGATCCAACTAGTAGTTTGTTAAACTACCTCAGTATAACCTCCTCAAGGCTGGAAGGGGACATCCTACACATCAAGGTGTTATTCCATTCCATAGAGCCATCGTCTACCTGAAATGTCTAATATGGTCCATTGGCTCTGTCTTTCTGTTGTATAGGTTGAACATAGGGAATTAGAACATCTTGGGAGGCTCCATTCCGTCCACCACCCTTGTAAACGGAGAGGCTAAGATTTGCTTGAGAGCCCACCGTGCAATGTCTTTGGCCCCACCTTTTAAAGTGGGTTGAAGCCTCCTTCAAGCTGGAGGTGTAACCACTGCTTTGGATCTTCTTTCTCGTCATTCTGCCCGAGCTTGAGTCTTCTTTAGGGGGCTCCTCCCTTTTGTTGGTTGGCCATTTGGGCATGGGTGTTGCTAGAGGTTTGTATCTGGTTTGCCTACGCATCTTGGACCCAAATACACGACTTCTGTCTGGGGCCACTTTTTTGTGCTCCGCCTTTGGGTCAACTTGCCCCCTTGCACCTCTATTGGCCTACGAGTCGTATACCCGCTTCTCGATTGGCTTGAGGTGGGTTTGGTTGAGCTTTAGGCGAGCGTCTCAGGTCCAAGCAGACCCTGGCCTTTCGTAGCTCCCTACGAAGCCTATCCATCTGCTGGTTGCACCTATCCAGCTAGTCCTGATGCTGCTAATCCACTTGTTGTAGAGAGTAAGGAGGAGAATAGTCTCTCTTGGAAGGAGTGGATCGAGTGGAGCTGCCATCAATGGCCTCCTCCCTTTGGTTTACTCTTTACCCTCCAACGTGGATTTTAGATTGGATAGGTTGCCTCCTTCTTTGGTGACTTCGTGTATGATGAGTTGAATCCAATGCCTCTGCATGAGGCCTAGGATGCTCTCCCCATTAATTGTGGGCGTGGTTTTTCTGGCTAACCATGAAGGTGTTTGTGTAGATTTCCTACAAATGGCGCTAAATTGTAGAGGGTTAAAGATTAGGATCTACGGGTCCCATCCTCGTTGGCCAGTTAGGTTCAAGATGTCGTCCACGTATACCTGCACAAAAAAAGGGTGAGAATGCCCCGCTTGTCCTTTGCCGATGGACCATTCGACGATCGGATTAGGGAGAGGTTTGAGAGAGAAAGGTAAGGAATTGAGAGGGTATTTTGATAGAGTCTTGGCTCTATGATTTAGAATGCATCCCGGTGTGGTAGTTTGTCTACCTTTTATAAAGAAAGTTGGACTTGATCTGAGATGGGTTATTTATCCTAACCCGTCTGAGTTGGGTTTAATTTTGTCTTTTCTTTACTCATTCCAACTGCTAAAGGTGAGTCATGATTACTACTTATAATGATTATTCCTTTTATCATGTCAGTCTTACCCTACTTACACTCAGACTCTGTATGGGCTCTGGCCAACTACTCCTGATATTCTAACTCTGAGGGTGTCTCAACTGCTTCTGACACGACGATTGTGGTGTCACGCCCAGGTACGTGGGATCTTAGCTCGGATAATAAAATCCTAAGAATTATGCTGCTCAACCTTTACTAGTTGAGCTACCCATTTAACTAAGCTTGAGTGGCTGAGCTCTCTAAGCTTTAAGCTACCACGGTGCTTCGTTGCTCAAGATGCATAGAGTTGGATTCTTATTTGCTTACATGGATTCTAAGTTGGCTACTTGATTACCCAATCTCTCTCAATTCTTTATATATATATATTATTTCTGCAAAAAACAAGCTGATAAGATATCTTTAAGTGCTTTAAAAAATTATATTTGTATTAAAAATAAATAATCAATAGATGTCACTATTTATTTTTTTAAAACAAATATTATTTGCGAATACTTAATGATATACGATCAATTTAATTTTTTAAAAAAATAATATATAAATTAAAAATAATAAAATTGAACTCGAATTTTGACAACGGATTCATTTTTAACCTAAAAACTGCTCAACCGAATTGGTCAATTCCTAATAAAAATGGAAAGGAAATGAATCTATTAAAAAAAAAAAAAAGAAAACTGGGCTCCTTGGGAATCTCCAAGCCAAATACCTAGTGCCCAACTGCCAATATAATTTCAGAAATATAATTTCAGAGATAAAATGAGGCTCATGTGATGATTTGATTTGATTTGATTTGATTTGATTCGGTAAGTTGGATGCGGATTTGGATTGTTATTGTTATTGTAGGCTTTGACAAGAAAGCTACTTGGACATCAATTATTTATAGTATCAAATATTATATAATGTTATTTAACCTGGATTAATTTTTTGTTTAAGTTTTTTAGTTTTTTAATTTTTTTTATAAAAAGATAAAAATAAAAATATATAGAAAAAATTAACTGACACCAAATAAGTAGACTTTTTTAGAGACTTTTAAACAAAAAAAACTCATAAAAAAACTAATCCACACATAGTCTTATAGATGTTTTTATTCAATAGCATTGTACAAAAATAAGATAATATTGACTTATTTTTATTAACTAAGAGAGAAAGATGACTTGGAGCAAAATAACATAAATTTTTCTTTCTGGTTTCTTTTCTAATTATTATTTAGAATATTCGTAAAGATTGTTTAATTATACCCGACACACCTACAATTTTCTTTGGTTTGACAAATTGGGTAATTAATAAGAAATACAATATTAAAAAAGGATGAGCAACCCTTCTCTCCTGGCCCTATGAGAATTGAACTGTTTCAATCCAAATTTTTTGGAGTTTAAAACGAAATTACTTTAATGATTTGAGTTGTTTATTATATTATTTCTACAAAAAAAACAAATTAATGGAATATCTTTAAGTGCCTTAAAAAATTATATTCGTGTTAATAAAAATAAATAATAAATAGACATCACTATTTATTCTTTTTAATACAAATATCATTTGTGAAGGCACTTAATGGTACACGATCAATTTAATTTTTTATAAAAATAATATATAAATTAAAAATAAAAAAATAAAACTCCAATGGTCAAAATGAATCCATTTATAACTTAAAAATAGCTTAACTGAACTGGTCAATTTCTAATAAAACTGGAGAGGAGCTGGATCCTTTAAAAAAACTGGGGCACTTTGGGAATCTCCTAACCTACTCCCTGGGAATCTCCGAGCCTAATACCTATTTGCCAACTGCCAATATAATTTCGCAGATAAAATGAGGCGCATGTGATTCAAATTATTGATTTGTTTTGGTAAGTTGGTGCGAATTTGGATTATTATCGTAGGCTTTGACGAGAAAGCTAGTTGGAGGTCAATTTTTTATAGTACCAAATATTATTTATATGTGTTTTTATTTAATGGTGTTGTATAAAAATAAGATAATATTGAATTATTTTTATTGACTACTTAAGAGATGAAGATGACTTACTTGGATTCGAATGAGATAAATTTTTAATTTTGTTTTATTTTTATAATTTTTTTATATCTTTTATTGAAAAAATTTATTATTTTATCTCGTCTTTACGAGAGAATTTAGAATAGTATAAAGTTTTTAATGAAAGATTGAAAATTCATTAAAAATAATAAGTTACTTAAAATAGCAAATAAGTCATTATCTCATCCAACGTTGGGTAACGAATTTTTTTTAAAATTATCACATAAGTAATATCATATAATATTTTAAAAATACTTAATATTTTTCATGCACCGAGAGGCTCCACTTTGAAAAGAACAAAAATAAAACAGTTCAACTACGTAATTAATTGTAAATTGCTAACATCTTAATGTTAATAACATGCTTTGTAAAAAAGAAATAGATAAGGGTGTGCGCAGGTCAGCGCAGTGCGGATTGACTGAAAATTTATTAACTAAATTATTTATGACGGTATAAAAAATTTTAATCCATCGCCAAATCACCCTCTTTATAAAATCGACGGATTAGTTATTTTTTTAACGGTTTAGCAATAGCAGATTGGACAGATTTGCGGTTTAAAAATTAAATAAATATTTTATTAAAATATCAATTAATTCAAGATCAAAATAGAAACTATATCAGTTTAAACAAAATATTCATATGAAGATTCAAAAAAATATTCCAATAATATATTTGAGTACTAACAAAAACAAGCATACTACAGTTATGATATAAGGTAATAATTTTGGTATAAGATATTAAGATCTAGAATTTTTAATTTTTACTTTTCTATTTATGCCTTACAAATTAATGATTAGATTAGAAGTTATGAACTACAAATTAATAATAAAATAAAAAATAATTAAGTAATAAGTATTATATGCGGGCAGGTCGGTTGAATAGCCAGTAGAAGTGATTGAAACGTCACCATCAACCGATTCTTGTGGTCTATTTCTCAACCGCCTAATTTACTTTGCCTTTTATTTTTAATTTGCTTGGATGGTGTGAATGGATGCGGGACAATTAGACGAATTTAACGAATTTTTAAACAGCACTAAAAATAGACTCCTTAAGAATCCCCTAACCCAACTTTTAGCCTTTTCAACAGGGATAAGGTGACTGTGCTGGTAACCCCACTAATTTCCTACTCTCCGGATCACCCTTCCCTCTCCAAGGAATAGCAATCGGGCACGAGCAGGAATGTTGTCTCACATCTCTAACCTCTATTTGATCATGGGGAAGATGAAAAAATAATATCGAAGAAGTTGTAGGGGCAGGGTGAGGATATATCATAGTTAGTTTTATTTAGTGTATAAGAGTTATAAATAAAATAACAAATAAAAAATAAAAGTTAATGAATTATTAAATTAAAACATATAATGTAAAAATAGAAATGAAAAATAAAAGTAAATATAATATTTTTTTACTTTGTCTTATTGTGTTCTAAAAAACAAGCTTCATATATCCCAATTATATTTAAAAAATATTTATTATGTATAATTAGAGGCAGGCAGAGAAAATCATGGTAGGGGAAACAAATACTATTCTCACTTTATTTGCTATGGGGGTAAAAACAACTCATATATATTGGGACAAGAACATGCATGGGTGGGCATGAAAAAGAAAATTGTCATCCCTACTCTCTCCTTGTCTCTATTTCCTTTGGTTTTCTTCTATTTACTCTCCTTTTTTCATTTTTTTTTCTTTATTTTATGTGTTTTTTGTTTTATTTAATTTTTAGGGTGTTTTTTTCTCATTTCATAATCTGTTCTTTACTGCTTTGTTCTCCAAGTAAAGCACTTTTTGATCTGAACATATATTAGGTCGATGTTAGGGTTGTATATTAAAAATTATAGTTTTAAATTTTAGTATTTAAGTTTATTTCTTAATAAAATTAATTTTTTCATTTTATGAGAATTTTAATGAGCAATGCATGTATTTTACACTACGGGAATTTTAACTTTTACCAGCAATTTTTAGTGTTGCTAAAAGTTATAAAAACCGTTGCTAGATGTCCCCAAGGCCTATACCAGCGGTTTGTAAACCGTCGCCAGAAGCGTTGGGAGATACCCGTCGGTGTAGGTATTTAGCAACGTTTTTGGCAACCGCTGGTATAGATTTTTTAATACCAGCGGTCTCTTTTGCAACGTTTTATAATGCTGGCAAAGGACATAATGCGATGCTCTTGAAACATCTATAGTGACGATTTTAAACTGTCGGTATTTTTGGCCATTAACTAAAAATGCTGCTACAGCTTCAAACTGAAGATGTTGCTATCGCTTCAAAATTAACTTAGCTTCAAAACATTGGGGGAAATTATTCAATACTGCTAGCATTTCTCTTTTAGTGACACTTTTGAGCGCTATTAAATCTATTCATAATTATTTTACTCTATTAGATAGTTTAAATTTGAAATTAAACTAATTTATTATTGCAAATTTGCAATAGTTTTTCTTGTATATGTTCACAATACCTAATATAACTACAAATATTTACTAAAATAAATATAAAAAACTAATAACAAAAAATTTTAAAATGCAAAAGAAATTACATTTTTATAATTCACAATAATTCTTAACATCCATTACACAGAACTTTTCATAATAATTAAACAAGTGTACAATAAACTTGACACAATCTAATTCAAAAGGTAAATTGCCTAAACTTGAAAGCACAAGAAAGAATTTGATATCATGCCATCCTTCTGAAAACTTTTACAACTATTTCAATGAAGAAAACGAAATCCTCTCTCAGTGCTTTTATATTGTTCTGTTACCTGCAATACAAATGACAATAATTTTAAAAAAAATCGATTTTAAATTCTTTATAGTTTATTCTAAAAATTATAAATGATATTTTTTGGGTTGAACATTGATCCTAAGGAGGGAAATAGCAAAACATTGAATTGTAGCAGTAACAAATAAAATCATACACTTTCTTCACATAATTTATTACTTTTCAAGCGAACTAAAATCGGTAGAAAAGTGTCCATTGTATACTTATTCACAATAAACACAAAAAATAAAATCAAAATTAATGAATAGGACATACCTCGACCAAAAGGTTCTATTCCATGATTCACCTAAGATGATCTTTCATGTGATTCTAGAGAACCTTCATTAAGAGAGTTGCTAACCCCATCATGAACTTAAGTTACACAATAACCAACTCATAATTGTAATGCAATTCAATAAAAACAAATAGCAAGTGTTAGTAGGCAAATAAAATGATAGACACATACAATATTTGCAGCTGTTGTCTCATTAATAGGTGTCACATCTTTCTTTGTGTGAGTTGTTATATACAATTGTGCTCGGTTAAATGCAAAAACCCTTTCTTGCCTCTTGTGTTGAAACAATTTCATCTGTATAATAAAATATAATATAGTAACCATGGACATCTACTAGAATTAGTGATTAGGGAACATTGGGATTTGCTCTCTAATTCAAATGAACTAAAAGATGAAACAAACATGGAGCCTAAAGGGTTTTTAAGAAGCTTAACAAAATGCACAATAGAAATAACTACTAGAACATAATTTGTAAATTAAAAATTTAAAAGATAATGAGAAGGCAAGATTTTAGACACATGAACCATTCAACCAATGAAACAACTTGAGAGGCAAAAACAACAGGCAGACATTCTATTATTCCTTTGGTTAATGACGTTTATGGCATTATGCATAGCCAAAGATGATAAACCACATACACTTCCACGCAAACTCAGGTGCATATTCCAAAAGCTTTCTAAAACTGTTACTCATTATATATGTTATGGCAAAACACACTAATTAACAAATACTCCACTTAACACCAAAATTGATCTAAAGAGGTAACTTGTTAGGATTCAATCATTAAACCAATGTGTGTGGCAAAAAAAAAATCATTAAACCAATGAAGTCAATAAAAAGAGCATACCTCAACCGTAAGGGCAAAATACATAAGCCAATTAAATGCCATAATATGCCAATCAAACGGTTATGTACAAATCAAGTGAAAATTGAACAAAGTCCATTAAGACCTACTATAGCGACAAAAAAAGAAGAAGAGATTTAATCTATTTGTTGTTGTTCTGCTTTCTCTTGTTTTCTTCTTTACCTAAGCATAGATTTGCACAAACCAAAGGCCAAGAAAAATAATCTGGGAAAAAAAATTCAGGTGCATCTCGTGCTTAGCATGTAATTGAATATTTATTGCATTTTTTACTACAATCTAGATCCAAACTCATGATCAATATATATCTCATAAACAGTATTAAAAAAAATATCTCAGCTTCTACAAGCAACAAACCAGCCCAAAGCAGCTTCCACCCAGCACCCAAACAAGAACAAGGGAGAAAGAGAAACAACAGATGCATTGAGGCATAACTCAGTAAAGCAAACCCAAAAGAAAAGCCACCCCATCTAAGGAGCAATTATTTCCTCTGTTGATTCAGCATTTTGTTAGCATGTACTTTATTAAGGGCTTATTTCCTGCATAAAATATCCTAAAGGCATGAATAAAGGTTCTACACAAGCCAAATATCAAGGGTAGTGATGAATGCCAAAATTAAACATATTCACTATCATTAAACAATCCCACTGCGCACCTAACAACTATTAAGACATTAGAAACAAACTTGCATTCGTCCAAATGAAATCTGGCATATCCAACAATTTTGATTAAAATTGCTGCTTCTAATCAATTCAAGTGCAGAACGAATGTACCAGTTCAAAAACTCAGATATGCCTATTGCTATGTGTGTTTCATGGATCTAGTAGTGGTATTCAATTTCAGAAGGTTCCTTCACGGACACCGCCAAAGTTTGCAGGAATAAGGGAACATCACGAATTTGTTAGGGTGATTGAATATATCATGCCAAAGAAAACAAACGAGGGGAGAATGCAAATTACCTCTCTTGTTTGGGAAGTTCTTCCATCTTCATGGAGTATTGGCAATTGCTGCAGAACAAAAAATGGACTTCAGCGCAACAACTTTGGAAGTTCATTTAATATCAAATGAGATATGTGAGCCAAGTAAGAAAGCATATCCACCAGGGGTTGCCATCCAAGCTCGTCTGGACAACAGAAAGTGGCTTCATTCACTGCCTGTCGCTCAATGGCAAATTTTCCTGCCCCGCTATTAACCCCCAAGTGAAGCTTAAAAAAAAAAAAAAAAAAAACAATGAAGGTAAAGGATTTTAAGTAACCAAATATTAATTCATGAAACACTAAATTACTAAAATCCTAATATTCTTGTAACTTTAACGAGCATCAAACCAGCAAAGGGTCAAAAACACCAAACCAATACCTCAGCCACAAACACCAGGAGAGACCAGCAATCCACCAAATTGATTTTAGGATCCTTACCAATCACGCACTATTACCTAATCAAACAAATCAAACCAGCCCAAACGAGTAGCCGAGAGGAAATCCCAAACACACATAACAGTGAAAACATAAAAAAGAACAAATAGAAAAGGGAAGATGTTGACCTATGTAAAACAAGCACACAACATACACAAATATGTCGAAATCCATCTGATAATTTTAGCTCAACTGCTAGGGTTTGAAATTTGATTGGAGAAAAGCCGAATCAAATAAGATCCGGAAGAGTACCTTCCTAAATCTGTAGGAAATGAGCCGAATTGAACAATCTTTAGACTTCAGAGCACCTTTGAATATTTGGTTGTTGCTCGATTTCTTGCTTCCATCCAGTCGATGCAAGGGTTTCGCGTCAGGTTGCTCCTCAATTTGGAAATGTCAATGCAATATCTTCTTTGTATAGGGTTAGGGTTAGGGTTAGGGTTAGGTTGGGATATCAAATGAGAGGAAAGGGAGAACTAAGGGTTTGAACCTGGCGGGGAAAGGTATGTGGGTGGGTGCAGTGGATTGTGGGTGGTGGGCAAAGGGTTGGTGAAGGGTGGCCGAGGATCGGAGTAGCAGGGAAGGATTGAGGAGTGTGCGACGAGGGTGGTGGTGGTGGTGGTCGGGGTACCAGAGAGGTTGGGCGGTGTGGAAACTTCGGGGAGCGTGGGAGAGAGAGGGACGGTGGGGCGACGAGGCGGGGAGTGTGCGGTGGATTGTTCCCTGTTTTTTTGCCATTACCTAAATGTGAATATGAATTAGGGATAGGGATGATTTGAGGAATGGATTTATAGCAACGGACCATTAGAAACCACTGCTAGAAAATTATCTATATCAACGGTTTAATCTGATTTTTAGTGACGGTTTTTTAGAGCGCGGGTAAAAAAACGCCAGGAAAAATTGATTTTCTTGTAGTGTTATTATTTATTTAATGTTGTGCATATGTCTTTTTTATTCTATATAGTATTTAATTTGGTGTGTAAAGTTCGACTTACATACAGAAGATCAAATTATCGATTTTTGTAAAATATAAGTTTCGTTCAAAGTTTAGATGAAATTAGACACACCATCAGTTCAACTATAGCACAATAGTTTAGTAAATCTGTTTTAATTACGAGTAATGATAATTGTTTTGACTCATTGTGTTAGTACACTTTGTGTGTATTCAACAGGATCAAGTTACTGTAATTAATTTTATACTCACTTTATAAATTAATTTACACTATGTGGTTATTATAAATACTTATGCTCCTAATCACAAAATTATTATTATTTGTATATATTTAATATTCGTTATTTTGATTCATATGAGGATGCAATCTTGTATGAGTCAATAATCTAGATGAGTTGGGTAGCGATAATAATTTTATGGTGGATATTAATTATTGATGGAATTCACGTCTCGAATAATCGGGATTGATGATACCCCTTAAGGAAGTTTATAAGTTTTGATCGAGTCAAACTCCGTATGTAGATTTTATAATTCAGGAGTCAAATAAATTAAGCGAAAAAGTTTAAGTAATTTTTAAAGAAGCCGGTTAAATATAATTGTCAGTAATTTATTTTAATCGGTGGGTATCTGTAATCTTAACGTAGGGAGAATAAATAAGCATTTAATAACAAGAGTTCGAATACTGCGGTTTTGAAAATAAGGTTAGGAGTGCAATTATAATTATTTAGTGGAATAAATTATAATTATTTTCATAAAATTGTTTCTGGGTTAAAGCAGGATTTCATAATTACATTGAAAGCCCATATCTTATTTACTTCACAGATCCCTACTGTAATCTATTTATATGCTATTGTAAAACTTGACGCTAGAATTTAGATCATTCAGTGTCATGCCCTCGACCCGAGACACGTGAACCCCAGGTGACCCCACATTCCTCTCATGATTAAAACCTCTCTCGTGATACTCTCTTAAGTCTTTAACTTGTTTTTAAGGAAATTAACTCCCAAATTTATAAAATAATCTAAGTATAAAACTTATAAATTTCGGCAGAGTTTTCTTCTATTTTTTGGACTATCTCAAATTTTAGTATCACCTATCAATCTCAAACGATAAAATAAGTTTCAGGTACAGTCTGGATGTCAAGTCTCAATCACAATTAAAACTATTGAATAGCCAACCATTCTAGTCTCCGTATGTATACATCCATAATTTAACCAAAACCTCCTAAAACTAAGTAAAATTTCATTCTAATCATTTCATATGCATAATACTTACTAGGATTAAACCATCAGAATACATCATTTAACTAAAAGAGTTTATAGCTCAAGTACAGATAAAAGACTCCATTTTCATTATACAAACTTGTAAAATACAAGTTTCATTTTCCAAATCATTTTTCTTCTCCAAATCTCTTACAATAGTCATAGTGTCTCTAACACCTTCTTTTACTCGTCAAAACCTATAATATATGTGTAAAACAACAACGTGAGTCAGAATTCGTAAGATAAAGATTAAAAAAAATACAATACATGACTTGTGAGGTGTGAAGAAATATGCTCTTGTGCACCAACTTAAAAAAAATATTTTCATAACCGAGTTATAACCCATACAAATATTTTAATTTTAAAAGAGCCATTGTTTATTCTTATCTTTTTTCCTGAAACCCATTAATTCTTTCTATTATTTCACCTTCTTTAGCATCATATTTCATTTACTTTTACTACTCAAATTCGTTTAACTCATTACCAACATTCATTTAACTCATCACCTTTCCCGTGAGGTTATAGATTCACACTTTATTCATTCTCATTCAAGTTCTTTCCAATTTTTATTATCATTACATGTTTTTCCACTTAGTTCGTTTTCTATTATTTCGCATCTCTTATAATCAATAAATTACATCTATTATTATCAACTAATCTACTTCTCTTTCATATTCAACTATTAAACTTTCATTACTTCTCTTTTCTTTTCCTCACATTAATTACACATTCCCTTTATCATTCTTTACTTCTTGTTTTTACTTTTATTTTCTCTTAACCAATTACCCAACTATTAATTCAAATCTTATCCATATTAAAACCATTACTTTCTTTCACATTCTTCAATCTGTATTCCACATTTTCACTTTCAATTCAGTAAACCAAATACTGAACCAATATCGGGTGCAACTTATAGAAATTCTTCTCTATTCCTCCAACAGGTTACGCAAAGCCTTTGGATAATAGATAGCTCTATAACTCACCACGACACAATTATCTAGAGCCAACGTCGAGTGCAGTTTATAGAAACCTCTCCCTATTCCCCCAATAGGCTACGCGAAGCCATCGGATAATAAATAGCCCTATAACTCACCACGACACAATCACATCCGTTTTACGGGGACTAACCTGAGGGCAACGATACACAGCTTGCGCAAGTTTTCGATTTTTCACCGTAAAGCTAGTTAAGCCCAACTTATTACATTCACATCAATCATCCTCCGTTCAATAATTGATTCATCATATTATTATCTATTATCAACTGGGAGTTTGTCTCTCCAAATTCATTCTCACAATCATATTCAATTCAATATTCGATTAACATATCATTATTATCATTTATTTTATTGCGTTACACAATCCATTCTTTTAACATTCGCATATGTAGATATACCCATTAGCTCATTGGTCTCATTCATACAAACTCAAATAACTAAGTTATTATAAAATTCAACACACAGATTAAAGGTATCAATATTCAAACATGCTCATTAACCATCAACTTAATTTATTTAATTTCAATCAACCACATAATCTCGTTTCTCATTCACAACAATTACATTGTTTACTTTTTAATTTCACATCACCCGTTTCAATTCAACTTGGTATCATTTCCTTTATATCATAAATCCATCAAAACTCCTTGCTCATTCAATTAAAAGATTCAAACTTATTTGTTAAACAAAATTAAACCACAGAATTCAGTCAACAAAATTTAGTCCCATAAGCTTATTTTCTTTGACTATTAAAGCGAGTGGGTTAAAAATCATTTTAATTCTGAGAATCACATAATTAAAAAAATCATTAATTATGATTAGCAAAATTTTAAATTCATTTTAATTTGGTTCTTTCTACTATTTTAAAATTAATTCGCCAGCAGCTTAATAACTTAAGAATAGCATGGCTCATTGGGAGGACATCTACTATCCTTTATAAAACCAAACATGCCAATTTTTTTTAATTTTACTATCTAGAAAATTGACCATGCCAAATAAAATTAAATAACTGGCATTACTTTAGTCCAGTATATAATAGCAGTACTGACTAAGTTAGAGAAGATACTATTATATATAGTTAAGTGTTAACCATCACCTAATCCCAAATCAATCGCTTCACAATAAACCTTTAGTTGGAGAAGTGATCCACACTAACAATTATCCAGAATTATCCCTAAAGGAGATTTGTACTGGCGATACAGCAATTAATCTGTCCGTTTAAGAGAAAAGCCTTACAACTGATACATAGACTTTAATTGCATCGCCTATAAATTGGTGATAGAGACCACAGAATTTATCTGTGAATAAATTTTCTCTCCCACTTAAATTTTTAAAATATTTTTTTGGGTTATAAAAATTCGTTTAATTAAAATAAATTTATTAATTTCGAAAACCACACGATATGAAAGAATCAAATATCTTTTCGTGTACATGATTTCAAAAATTTCGATTTATCCAACCATCCTTTCGTATTTAAATGCGTAACAAATAAAATTTAATAAATGCACAGTTTTTCTTCTAACTTCTCAACTAAGGTTTGATAAAAATATTTATTTATTTTATTTTTCATTCCATATTTTTTAAAATATAATAATTTATTTCGATTAAATATTTTTTTATTTAATTAATTTAAAATTCAAAATTAATTTTCACATTTTTTGAAAATATCTGCTTTTATAAAAAAACATTTTAAACGTGATATTTTGTAAAAAATAAAGTACTTAAAGTTTTTTTATTTAATTAAAATTAATTAATTAAAAAAACTTAATTTTATTTTTCATTATAAAATATTTTAATTAAAACTGAATATTTAAATTAATTAAATTAATATGATAAATAAAACAGATATGCAATTATCCACGCAGTTCATATATATATAAACATGATATACATATATTTCGATTTTATGATCCAAGTAAAATACTGAGGTGTTTCAGTTCTCCTAAGAGAATCAGTTGTTTCAATATCTGTTCACCTTTGATTTAGTATTCTGATTACATTAGACTTTTCTGATACTATCTAATATATATTGATATATCATATTAGTCTCGTATACATCAGAAAATCAACATAAAACAGTCTCGTGAGAGAGAAACTACTGGCCACCACCTTCCACCACTACCGCCGCCTCATTCGAGCTCAATTTTTTACGACCTTTATACCGTTGGAAAGCTCTCGAAATATGAGATTTTTTTGTCAAAAAGTATTCTGAAAAACTGCCCGAAGAAAGACCGAAAAACTAGTCTGAAACTATTGTCGCCGCACCACAACACCGCCTGAAACTGCCAACTTCTTGAGGCTTTTTCGACCACTTTCTGAACTTCGTTTTTGACGTACAGATTGATATATAGATGCACAGATTGATATTGATCACCTTAACAATGGACAACGTACAGCTTATAATGTAATAACTTCTTTTATGTGAAAAACAAAAGAATGGTTTTTTTCTTGAATGTAGGTGCAAGAATAGGTAAAATATTTTTGTATAATACAATATCGATGAAATGTCGTAGTCTTGGAAATATTGTTATTACTGTTGCTTCGTCTAGAATTGCATCATTGCTATTGGTAGAAAGTCGCACAGTACATTTAACATTTTCTATTCTATTAAATGTGTTAGATAATATTGTTTGTGGGTTCACAAAGCAATCATTGCAAGGAGAGCTCTTTAGAAAAACAAAACTCATAATTTCGGATAAAGTAACAATGCAACATAGATATTGTGTTAAAGCGGTAAATCGCACACTTTGGAATATATGCAATACCGAAAAGCTATTTGGCGGTATCACGGTTGTTCTTGGTTGAGACTTTCAACAAATCTTACCAGTTGTAACCAAAGGTGTTTGTAAGCAAATTGTCAATGCATCTTTGAGGCACTCTAATCTATGGAAAGATATACAAATACTGACTTTGGATATGAACATGCGATTGAATCCCACTAATATTGAAAATGTTACTTTTGCAAAGTTCTTGATGGAGAAAATAATTTACAAATCTTTTCTTTTGTAAATTGCTGATTTTGAATTTTTGAAAACTGTTTACATCCATGTATCTTGATTGATTTATTTGTTTAGATTGGTTCAAGCTCTCGAGAAAATGTACAACTCCCATCAACTGTACGAAAATGCCAAGATCTTAGCGAATTGCTTTCTATAGTTTATCCACAGTTGAATGTGCCAAATACATCGACTCCATCTTTTTTGACGGAACGCACAATTCTTTCTGCTCGAAATGAGGATGTCAGTTCTATAAATGTTGCTACATTGAATATCTTTCCAGGAGAAATGTTCACTTATTTAGCTGCTGATAAGATGTCTAAAGATGATGCAATTGATCATTCCATTACAAACCGTTTTCCTAATGAGTATTTAAATTCATTGGATCCTCCAGATTTACTACCTTTTAAGGTAGATTTGAAAGTGGGTTGTCCTGTAATGTTGTTAAGAAATATCGCGTCAAAGAATGAACTTTGTAATGGAACAAGAATGATGGTGGTCAGATGTTCTTTTCGAATAATTGAAACTCAAATTTTAAGTGGAGAAAAGTCTGAAAACTTGGTATTTATACCAAGAATATCTTTAACCTCTTCATCTTCAGAATTTCTTTTACGAATGACAAGACACTAATTTCCAGTTCGATTAGCATTTGCAATGGCTATTAATAAATCATAAGGTCAATCTGTGAAATTTGTTAACGTTGATTTGCGAACACCGGTATTCAGTTATGGTCAATTATATATGACATTATCCAGATGCATATCTTTTGAACGCATAAGTATCCTTCTCCCTAAAGATGAGCCAAATTCGACGTCAAATATTATTTATCCTGAAGTGTTATTATAATTTGTTGGGACTAATCGACGTCAACTCTAAACAAAATATATAATTTATTTACAGATTATTTACATTGGTGAGATAACTTTTTGAAGATAATTATACTAATGATTTAAGTGGACTTTTGTAGTATTGAGTTGAAAAAGTTGTATAGCTTAAAAAGATCAATACAGCTGAAATGCTACAAATTACTTTTTAATAAGGTAATTTCTGGCTCACGCTATGTTTGATTCATATTTCTTATGTGAATATGAATTGTGCGTATATACATATTTCTGGTACATACAATTTATGAATAATAAAGTTTGAATATATATATATATATAAGATTATTGATTGTTCAAAAACTTTTTGAAATAGCAAATTTAGAGGTATATAGATTATTTTTTTATCAAAACACATTTTGTAGAAGGCATGCTCATATTTTGTTAAAAAAAACATTATATGTGAACCAATATTTGCAAAGTATTCTAACCATACATTTGCTCCATTGTAAATGTGAATTCACTTTTCTAAAACCTTCAAATACTATATATGATTGAAATTTATGGCGTTTTTTAAAGAACAAATGAAAACTACTGTTAAAAAGAAGATTTACAAGTAGAGGTCTTCATTCACATTATTCCTGACATGACCAACAACACATTGACTATCATTGATTATGGAACCGACATGATAAAAGCTAATGTGTGTTAATTTTACTATCATAAAGTTAACTCTTTGATAACTAAATATTTTAATGAATTCAAGTTTGGTGAATAATCTTGGTACAATTGTGAGGTATAGGACCAAAGAGTTAATGGAAGTTTTTGCTACTGGTGCGAATGTGAGCATGATTAGACAATTTGGTGTTGGATTCTACTCTGCTTACTTAGTTGCCGAAAAGGTCATATTGACCTCAATGCACAATGATGACGAGCAGTATGTCAGAGAGTCCCAAGCTGGTGGATTTGAAGCTTTTCCATTCTAATTTTGTGATCTTTTTTATAATTTTTATTTAATTATTTTTAATTATATCTTTTTTTTACTAACCAGCTTAAACAATCATGGTATTTGATACTTACATAGTCTACAGTCTCACGTGTTTAAGAGGGAAAAAAATACAGCTGGTTGAGTCTCAAGGCCATGAAGTCTTTATTACAAATTCAAAGGAATGAGATAGTTCTTTTACGGATAACACATTCTAAGCTCAAGAGAAAATCTATTGATGTTTATTTTTCACTTTAGGAACTGAGGAAAAAATCGATTTCTTCTATAAAGATTCTAAATTAGTATTGACATACACATTTTTCTTCAAATCCATTGATAGTGGTTTGCTACATTGCATTTAGTTTATTTGATGGACGTGTACTTTTTACTTTTGAACTATATCCATTTTACATTAAGAAGTTTTGTGTGGCACTTGAGTGTATTCTTTTGTCTTCTTCTTCGTTTTTTGTGTTGAATAAATTTATTTCATACTTTTTCAGTGGTTGATGGACTATAATATATAATTGAGTTGTGATTTTTTATTAGAATCTAGCAGAGCCTGTGTATATTGCGTTGGTTGCTTTTATTACAGGTAATTTTGTAAACAGTTTAACCGTTGAATTATTCGAAAAATAGGAGAAATTTTATAAATTTTTTTTAAAAAATTAACACTTAAAATATTTTTTAAAAAACTATTAAAAATCTAAGTCTTCATTCTCTTCTAAATTTATTTCTATTGTTCTTTATGTTGCTTTAAGAAAATTATTAAAATACACAAATAATTTTAAAAAATAATAAAAGTGACTTTAGTCACATGTTAATCACTAGTTAATCTATGATCTATCTACGAGTGCACAATTCCAGCAGCTTCTTCGTCCCTTCAGCTATTTCATCAAAGAACGTAACTATATTCTCAGCCTCACACTTTAACACTCCAAAGCAAGTCTTCAAGTTTTCAACCTTGCGATGGTCGTCGTCATCGTCAGCTTCTGGTCCACAGTTCACAACCCTCCCTAACTCCTCCCTCAGCTCTTCCATGGCGACTCGCGCTTTTCTGAACTCGTAAAGAAGAATCCCGGCGCCGTACCCGTCGATCTGAGAAGCCACTCTCCGGTGAAATCTCGCCGACGACGCCATGAAAGCCGATCCTAACGCCATGAGATCACCTTCTTGATTACAGAAGCACGTTTCGGGCCAGAAGAAGATGAGGCCTTTGAACAAGATAATCAGGAGCAGCGAGCTCACGTTCCTCATTGCGTAGAGGACGCCGCTAAGGCCTTTGAAGCGTTGAATTTGGAGTCGATTGACACGATATTCTCGTCCAATCTCATCGAGATTGATTCGGTCATTTAATTTGATCGTTTGGTTCGAGTAGTGTAGCACGGCTCCAACAAATAAGGACTTTGAATAATAATGGGTTTCACTAAAATGAAGGTATTAAAATTGTTTTTAAAAAAATCTAAAGTTAAAAACTAATATTAGGTTTTGTTTGGGTCCTCGCTTAATGCCGGCTTTATGTTTTTTTGACTTAAAATTCAAAAAGGTCGTTTTTTATTTGTTTGGCAATATAAGTTTTTTGCCTTTTTATTTATGTTATGGGCTTTTAGTCCTTTTTTGGATAATTATTTAGTCTTTTTTTTCTTTTTGCTTATTAACTAAGAATACTTATTATATATATATATATATATTTTAAAATGTCAAAATTTTTATTTTATATATTTATTTTTATATAAAAATTGTGTTTTTAGAACCTACTCATCATGAGATCAATCCAACAAAATCGATATTGAATATAACGTTATATATAAATAAAAAAAAATTTATAACAATTTTCTTTTAACTTAAAATTTGTTAGCCTATTGAATTAAAATAATTTTAAGTTAAATAAGCTTTTAACTTTTAAGCTACTTATAAATTTTTTTAAACTAACTTTTTATTTTTTTGATGTAAAGTATCTTCGAGCAAAAAGCCTAATTTTAAGCTACGTTACCGAACCAGCACTTAGTAGATATGACGTGTTTCTTCAGTAAAGGTAAACTCGAAGGATCGGATTTTTCATTGTCCGACAGCATCGAGCTATTGGCGCGTATGAGAACCTCTTCGGTCTCACTTTAATAATTTAAATGATTTATTTTATTACTCTTAATATATAAATCAATTATGTAAAAAAATAAAATTAAACGGATATCCTAAAATACATGTACACATCGCATTTGTAAAACCTGACCCATAGTACTTGAAATTCAAATCTTATTATTATTGCAGCAGCTTCAATTCTTTTTATAATATTATTATTGCAGTTTCTTCTTTTATTATTTTTCTTTTATCGACATTTAAAAAAATGTTGTCCTCAATCCCAACATTTTAGCCCTAAACAGAAGGCGGGAGGATCCTAATCCCAACTATTTAGTCCTAACCATAAACATTGTACATGCACATGGGAGCCACAAACCTTTCCCGCGTTTACAATAGGAAGCAGTTTTTCTCCATTCTAAGAATGGACGGCTCAGTTTAATTAAAAGTTGGATTGACAACTAGCTAATTTTTTTTTTAGCTCAGAAATTAAATTAAATTTAATTTAAAGTAAGTTGTTTGATAACTTTAACTTTTAAGTTAGCTTTTTTATGTTGAATTTTTGAGTAAAAAGTTAACTTTTTATTTTTTGTTTAAATTAAATAATTTTACTCTTTTATATATTTGATATTAGCAATTATATGTACTTGGTAGTGGTAATAAATAAGTTATGAATAAAGAGTATTATTGTCTTTTAAAAGTTATTGGAGTTTGAACAGAATATCCTAAGAGTTAGTGTTTTAATATGACTTTTTTAATTTTTTAGCTTTTTAATTTTTTAATTTTTTATTTCAAACAAACTATGTTGGTTTTTTTTTTTTTTTTTTTTTTTTGTACTTTTAACTAAAAAGCCAAAAAACTTGAGTTTCCAAATAGACCATAAATCTACTTTAGTTTTAAAACGTGTTAATTTCGATGATTTGAGATTTTTATTTTATTATTTACAGTATATAGATCATTCAAATAAAATGTAATGTTAATCAAATATAATTAAGTATCTGAGCTAATTATATTTGTGTTAACAAAATAACAGTGAGTTGATATCACTGTTTATTTTTTAATACAATTATAATTTATTTAGAAGTTCAACAATAATCGATCAGTTTATTTTTTATATAAATAATTTACATATTAAAAATAATAAATGAATTATTAGAATCATAATAGACCCATTTCATAGACCTAAAATTGATCTAACTTTGTCCAATTTCTTTGAGAACTTTAGAGAAGTGGTGTCCCCTTTAAAATATATATTGTCAACTGAGATTACGTGGATGCCACTAAATTTCATCACTTTATATATTGTTGATTATTCAGACACTCTTTGTGAAGTTATTAATTTTATTTATGGGCTTTTAGTCCTTTTTGGGGGTACTTATTTAGTTTTTTTTTCCTTTTTTGGGTAAATATTATCAAAACATTTTTGTTTTGTTTTGTTCACCAAAAATTTTCCAGTGATACCGAAAGATATTGACTAAATAATGAACAAATTAAAAGATAAATTCTTACTTTTTTTTATCTCTTTTTCCTACTCTAATTTAAGTTTTAGCACAACTTGAGAAGAGAGTTCTAAAATTAACAATGTTGAACTCATTATAAAAATAATAAATATTGAATTTTTTGTATTTGGGAACTAAAAAATAAATACAGAGTAATTAAGTTGAATATTATGTAATATAATGTTATACTAAGTTAAAAATATATGTAATAGACAATAGCGATAAATTTAAAATGATACCTAATATTTTTTTGGTATTAATAAATGCCATGCTAATAAAAATGAGTAATTTTGGTATTTGTTTTATTATAGGTATCCATGCAAGAATTAGTCTCGCCTAATATGTTTTATTAATTTTAGTCCTACTAATTGTTTCTATTCCCAAATTTTCCTTAAGTATTACATTCCTGGTTACTTGGATGTATTTTAATCTCCACAATTGTTTCTCAAAATAGCATTAAAAATATATCCTAAATTGTCAATAGAAATCTAAAATCTTGCAAAATTCTTAATGCTTTCACCTATCATCATTTCAAAACTCTTTCAAAACTCTCTCAAATTTGAAATAGTGATAAGAATATTACTTATAATATTTAGCAAAAAATAATAATTTTCACATAATATTGCAGATTGATAAATTTATTGTTAACTGAATTAATACTATAAGACTGATACGATTAATAATATTTAAACTGATAATATTTCGCATAGGATAAACTAATAATTTTATAAGTAATTTCATGATGGGTGATAAAGCAACATATTCGACCATTAATGAATTGTTGCCATGCAAATAAATCTACCAAAACAGAAATAATATTTTGCTGTTACATTGATACAATAATAATTATGCTGGTCAAAAAAAATATTCAAGTTTAAAGCTAATTTGCAGGGAATAAAAAATAATAATGTTGCCTTTCATATAAATCTTTAAATTAGAGTCAAATCAATCAAAATATATTATCTTTTTATAGGATGGGATTAATCTATTAAAACAAATTTGATGAAACTAAGCTTAATCTTATGAGGTCTCAAAATAGAATTAATTCTCAATTAATCTTAAAAAAATCAAGTCATCCTGGCTAAACCTTGCTCATGATTAATCACTTTTTCTAAAACTGAAGAGTAAATTAATCATTAGAAAAAGTAATAATCAATGCTGAGAGAGTTGCAAACTTTTCCACGGTACCGTAAAGTATTGAAAATGCTTTGTATTGTAAAAGTATAAGCTTAACGTGAAGTTGTGTTTTGTATTAGTCGGTCAATATTTAGTGAAACTCACATTTTAGTTAACTACTATTAAATTTGTGGCAAGATTTTAAATTTGAATAATAGTTTTTTAGGGGCTTTTAGTGTAAGGTTCATAATAAAAATATAATATAACAATTCATCCATCAAACAGAATTTTTCATCTTAAAATCTATTAAGATCAAATTGGATCAATATACTCTTTCTGTTCTCTGCACCGATCCCTCTGTCTCAACACGTCTATCATCTCGGGCGATTGTCAACAACCTCTAGAGATGACTCTGACGATCACCTTCGGTTACTTTCGACAACTTTTTGGAAATCACTATCTTTGATGACCCATAAACTAGAATAATTAAAATTGTTTGAATACAAAAAAAAAACGAACATTTATTATTTTGTCTGGTCGTGGTAACGAAAGGGTGATGACAACAGATATAGTATGATTTTATTAATAGGAATAAATTTCATTGCCCAAATATAGCTAATAGCGAATTTTTTCTATTTTTTGTGACCGGTATCAGAGCAAACATTGATAAATTTTATTGTTAAAATATAGTTAACAATAAGGTTTATATGTTTTGTGTTGGTGCTAAGGCAATAGTAAAAATTTTATATTTTGTAGGTTGTCAAGAAAGTCACTGAAGAACTATAGGAGGTGGCTGGAATTCAACTCCGAATATTTGCCAAAAATCGATCGCTAGTGGTCGCCAAAAATTGGGTGGGAGCAATGGCCAGAATTGAAAGGAGTGATGAGGAGGCGAGGGATGTGTACCAAACCAAATAATTAGGAGAGAATGAGTAGTATGGACAATTTAGTCCATAAAATTGCTTAATATTAAATTAGAGTACCTTACCTTAATCTTAAGAAAACTTCCATAGACATGGACCATTATAATTCAAATTAGACCTTAGTTTCCCTCTATTCAAGTAAAAATTTCTCTTTAAAGACTTCAAGTAATTCATTGCTTACATTATCCATACATAACTAGTATCTAAAGGCTCTAATGCTCAAATAATAAATTTTAACTATTAATGTGTGGTTCGAATGCCTCATATTTTTTAACAGTTTTCTCTTTTGAGAATTTGTTGTCCCATTGCAGTTCCTCAAATGAGTGTCCAAACTGCCCTCATAAATCTTAGAGGCATTTTTGCTGGTGGAACTGTTACGGATATTAGCCTCAGTTTAATTCGTTTTTAATTTAGCAAATCTGTGACAAATGATTGTTCATATTGTTTATTTTATTCGTTGATATTTTAACACTTGTTCTTTTGGAGTTGTGATTTGATATTGCAGCACGGCGAAAAAGGAGTAGAAAAACGATGAAAAGCTGCACGTAGTGTTAGACCGCTCGATAGACCGATCGATCGGTCCGTCGAGCGGTCTTCAATAGCTCTCGGTTTCAACAGTTCTGCAACAAATTACTGTGAGGTTCAAAAGACCAATCGATCGGTCAAAAGACCAATCGATCGATCATGTGCGCGTGCCCCATATTTTAAGTGTTGCTCTTAGAGTTTTGGCTATTTTTTATAAATAGGCTATTAGGTTTTTCTTTTAGGTTAGCCTCCTTATTATATTGCGCAGACCTAGCTGTCACAGAGAGCTTTTGATATTATTCCATCATACTCGCAAGCTAGTTTACAACAACTTGACAATTCTTTAACTTTAACTCATTCAAGCTAATCATCAAGTCAATCAAAGTTTCAACAATTAGTTTGGATTCGTGGAGTCGCTCGAGAGGATTCTCAAGTGTTGCAGTCTGGTTGAGAAATCCGTCAGCATTGAAATCTGGTGGTGGGTTCTAGCGGCAGTCAAGTAAAGGAGTTGGTGCACGTGAATTTGACAAAGATAGGCTTACTACCATTAGTTGTAGGCGCAACGTCGGAGTTGTAAGATTTTTTTGTAACTAACGTTTGATTTAGTATTTGATTTTCTAGACCCGGACTAGTCTCGTGATTTTTATCCGGTTTAGGTTTTTGACGTAAAAATTGCCGTCTCGTATGTGTTTGTGATTGTTTTATTTTCTGCTTGTGTACATGTTTGGTTGATTTAAACTTATTTGCAGCACTTAGCTTATTTAAAAAAATTGATTATTGAAAATCAGTCAACAAACTGGGATTTTTCAATTGGTATCAAAGCAAGTCACAATTTTTTTTTTAAAAAAAATTGTGTGATCCATTGACTGATATGCAATAAATGAATTTTCTTAGAGAAGGCGCTTCGATCGGTAGACCACTCCTTCTTGATGGCCATAATTATCTCTTTTGAAAAGTTAGGATGAAAGCTTTTTTGAAATCTATTGACAAAAGAGTTTAGCTTTCCGTTGTTGAGGGTTACAAGGCTCCCACTAGTATTATTGTTGGAGAAATCGTCTCTAAGCCCGTGGTTAATTGTGACAGAGCTAATTTTGAGAATGCAGGCTAGAATAGCAAAGCCATAATTGCTATCTTTAGTGGAGTCACACAAGATGAGTTTTGTAAAATTAGTACGTATGACTTGGCTAAAGAAATGTGGGATATTCTTCAAATCATTCACGAAGGGACTAATACCGTAAAAATTTCACAACTTTAATATCTCACAACAAATTTTTGAAACTCTGCGTTTGAAAGACAATGAAAATTTTGACGATTTTTATGCTAAATTAAGTGATATTGTGAATGCCTCGTTTAATCTTGGTAAAAAAATTTCAACTTCTAAAATCGTTCAGAAAATAGATCTTTACCTGAACGTTTTCAACCAAAAGTCACAGCAATAGAAGAAAGTAAAGACATTGATTCTATTTCTGTTTAAAATTTTGTTGGAAACCTATATACTTATGAGCTAAATTTTCAAAACAAAAAGGTTTTAAAAAATTTAGCTTTCTCTTTAGCTCAAGACTCTGCAAGTGACTCGGATGATGACTTAGACCCTAAGATGATGGCAATTTTTGTGAAAAAATATAAAAAAATTTTAAAAACTAAAAAGCCTAATTAGGAGAAAAAATCACAAAAGAAGCACAGTAAAGACGAAATCAAAAATATGTCCAATTTTATTAAAAATGGTCGAAAGGCCAAATTTCTGAAATTCGATGCTATGAATGCAAAGGATATGGACATATGGCAAAAGAATACACGAACTTTCTTAGAAAGAAACAAAAAAGATTTACAGTCATATGGGATGGCGAGAGTGAACCTGACACGAGTGTTGAGAAGGAACCTGATTATGATGATGGTGACATTATAGTTTTTGTTGCGTCTGTTTAAGAGGAATCTGTTGAGTCTGAAAGTGAAAAGTCTGAGAATGAAAAGTCTGAGAATTTTAAAAAATAGGAAAGTGAAAAGGGTAGTGAGTCTGAGGATGATGAAATTTTTCAACAAGCTTATGATAAGCTTTACAGAGAGTGTTACAAGTTGACCAAATAAAATGCAAAACTAGTTAAACAATATAAATTGTGTGAAAAAGAGAAAGAAAGTGTCAAGCAAAAGCTAACTGAAACTCAAGCTTTGGTAGAGAAGTTAAAATCTGATAAGCAGACCTTGTGTGACAAACTTGTCATGTGTGAAAAAGAAAGAAATAGCTTGTTTGAGTTGAGTCAAATAAGAATGACCAGACTAACTGAACTTGAAAAAGAACTATGTGCTTGCATTAATTCTACGAAAGAACTTGAAAGTAAATTTGCTAAACTAGAAGTTGACTGTTGTTAGCCCAAGGGCTTCTTTAATTGATTTTGATGATTTTCATAATTCATTTTCTATAAATAATCGTCTTTAAT
>JAULJZ010158757.1:0-27516 GCA_032270985.1 Heliamphora pulchella | reverse complement strand
TGGTTTATCAAACCATCTTTTCGTGTTTAAATGCGTAACAAATAAAATTTAATAAATGCACAGTTTTTGCTTCAGCTTTTCAGCTAAGGTAGTGATTAAAGGTATTTATTTATTTTATTTTTCGTTTCACATTTTTTGAAAAATATTAATTTATTTTAATTAAATATTTTTCTATTTAATTAATTTAAAATTCGAAATTAATTTTCACGTTTTTCCAAGATATCCGGTTTAAAAAAAATCATTTTAAAAATGATATTTTGTAAAAAATCAAATATCTAAAGTTTTTCATTTAATCAAAATTAACTAATAAAAAAACTTAATTTTATTTTCCATTACAAAATATTTTAATTAAAATTGAATATTCAAATTAATTAAATTAACAAGATAAATAAAACTAATAAATATCATCCACGCAGTTAATGAATAAAAATTAAATTAAATGTAAGATAAATATCACAGTTTTATGATCGAATTGAAACTCTAAAGAGTTTCAGTCTCCTAATAAAGATAAGCTGGAATAGTTTAATCTTTATCAGCTTCTTGTATCCTATTTGTATCAGAACTTCATGATACTATATGATATATCAATATATATCATATCAGTCTCGTATATATCATAATATACATCAAACCAGTCCCGGGAGAGAGAAAGTCACCGAACCACCACCAGCCATTGCCGGTGCCGCCTCGCCGCCGCCTCATTCGAGCTCCATTTTTTACGAGCTTTATATCGTTGGAAAGCTCTCAAAATATGATATTTTTATGTCAAAAAATCTGCTTGAAAATTGCTTGAAAAATGGCCGAAAAAATGACCTGAACCTCAAAAATGCTGCTGCCCAACACTACACTGCGCCGCTAACTTCCCGAGGATTTTTCGACCTCTTCCCGAACTCGATTTTTGACGTACTTTATATTAAAAGAAAGCTCTCGAAAAGTACTATTTTTCTATGAAAACATTGGCTCAAAAACAGCTCGACAAACCGCCTGAAACGGACTGCAGCCGCTCACTAGTGCCGCCGCCTTTTACCGCCAACTTTTCGAGACCGTTCTAGCCTCATTCAAACTCTTTTTTCGACGTACTTTATATCAAAAGAAAGATCTTTAAAAGTACTATCTTTTTGTAAAAAATCTTCTCGAAAATAGCCCAAAAACTGTTGAAAAACTGTCTGGAAGCTGTTGCTATAGTGCCGCCGCCGCCAGAAAAAACGCTGCTGTTTGTTTCTTTTTTTTAATGAATTGTTTGGCCCAATTTTTTTTTTCTGGTTTTTGATAATATTTTAAGGTATGTTTTACTGATATTTTATGTTTAAAAAATTTCTCCAAAAAGTGCCAAAATGGCCTAAAAAATCATAAAAATCGCCGCCGAACTGCCACCGGCAAAGCCGCTAGAACCGGGCTATTTTGGTGTTTTTTCCTTGCTATTTTTGACTTATTTTTTATGCTATTTTTTATACATAATTACTGCAAAAAAAAATTAACCAGAAAAAATCGTTTAAAACCATTAACACTTTTCGCGATCTATGGCCCGTAAAAATCCGAAACACCGCCGGTGCTGCCTCCGTTCTTTGTATTCTTGGACATATTCAACCTGTTCTTAAATAATCTAAACAGATATTTAAAGACATAAAACTAGCTATTACATCAATCCTATATCCCGAAAACTCACAATCAATCTACCACGATCAACCCTCGTGGTTAAAAAAAATAATAATTAAATTATCATCCACGCATTCAATCAAACATGAAAATAAATGATAATCATAAAATTGGGATTTTAGAACGCTTGCAAAACAAAGTTAGTACAGTTCTAAATCTACCTGGCCCTGATAACCGTAAACAAAAAAATAAAACGACTCTGATACCAATTTGTTGGAGGCAATACTGCTAAGATCATTATTTTTGTAAACAATTTTCGGTAAAAAAATTAACTGGATGGGCAAACACCGAAATAGGCTTCAGATAAAAATTTTGACGAAGAACGATCAAAATAAAACCCGTGCAACCAATGTTAATTTATAAGAATACCTTTTGTCGATCTAATCTTCAACTACGATTTGATTCCAAGTTGAAGTTCCAGTCAGATCTTTTACTATATTCTCTTACGCGATTCTTGAACGTAGTGTGGGGTACGATCCTCCGAAAACTCGTACCGATAGAATCCCAATATATTTAAGTCTTCTTGAACGTAGTGTGGGGTACGATCCTCCGAAAACTCGTACCGATAGAACCCCAATATATTTAAGTCTTGAAAGACAAAAATAATATCATAATAATAATGATATAAAATCATCAAAACTGGTTCAGTTTACCCGTATATAATAGGGCTACAGTAGGGACTTGGAGAGTAATTATGAGTTAGACTTTCAGTGGAACACAGACACCTACTAGAAGTTTTTGCAATTATGGAAAGACATGCAGCAATTTTTGTAATTTTTATAAAATACTGAATTACAATTCACACCACTAAAAAACTATAATTGCATTTTGACCCATAATCTCAAAACTCTCTTGCATTGAGCTCTTGTTATTAAATGCTTACTATTTTTTCCCATGTTAAGATTCTCGATACCCGCCAATTAAATTTAATCACTATCTTCATATTCCTTAAGTCCTTTCGCTTAATTTATTTGACCGCCAGATAATTAAATCCACCTGTAGGATTTGACCCGGTCAAAACTTATAAGCATTCTTAAGGGGTATCGTCAATCCCGATTTTTGGGATATGAATTTCGTCAATAATTAATATTTACCATATAAATAATATCGCTATCCAACTCACCGGAAAATAGATCCATATAAGAATGCATCATCTAATGAATCAAAACAACGAATATTAAATATATACAAATCAATAATTATTTCAAGATTAAGAGGATAAGCACTATTTATAATAATCTTGTGATGTAAATTAATTTATATAGTCAGTACAAAATTAATTACCCCAAATGTCTCGTTCAATACACACAAAGTGTACTAACACAGAGAGTCGAAATAATAGACAATGCTATTATCTATTTTCTATAATCAAGGCAAGTCTACTAAAACACTGTGCTATAGTCGTATCGATGGTATGTTCATTTCCATATAAACTGTGAACATAAAACTTATATTGTGCAAGAACGTAAAATCTGATTTTCTGTGTGCAAGCCGTACTCTACACACCAGATTAAATACTATACAGAATATTGGACATTCATGCATATCAAATAAATGATATACATACATTACTCATAAAGATTCTCATAAAATAAAAAATTAATTTTATTAAAAATTAAAATTAAATACTAAAAACATAGTTTTCAGTATACCAACCCTAACAACATGTGGGCGGGCTACTGTGTGGACGAGTCGATAAAGAACTTGTAGGCTACCGGAGCTGGCAGGCTACTGCACAGGGACGTGCCCCCTAAGGGGGTGGATTATGATATCTTGGTATTTCACATCAAAAAGAGAGAAGGAGTTCTTGGGCTATAAAAGAAAAACCTTGGACCCTTATACAGTAACGAGGCCTTTTTGCAGGTGATAGAGATCCTAGTAGAACTCCGTAGTTAAGTGTGCTTGGACATGAGCAATGCAACGATAGATAACCCCCTGGGAAGAACAAAATCGTGAGGACTTTTGCCTAAAGGCGACAATATTGTTGCCATGAGAAGGGTTAGGATGTTGCACTTTGTATATATAGTACAAATCCACGCTCTTTATTGCAGAGTTCTATTCAAATTCTAACCGTTTCGTTCTGTCGGGACAGTTCCCATTCCATCCGAATGCTTTTCCAACAGTAGATTTTCTATTCGGATGCCCTTATTTCTGTATGGATGAAATTAATCCTGGTCAATTTTAGTCCGGAGGCCTATATTTCCGTTCAGATGGAATTTTGTAAAAAAGGAGACTACTATGTTGTCTTAACTTCAAACGAGCATAACTCCTTCATTTGAACTTTGAATAGAGTCATTCTTATGTCCACATTATGGCTCCAAAAGTTTAATTTTCAATGGTTCTAACCTTATATCAAAATGCATTTTGTACAAAAAGCTATAACTAAAATAGTAAAGGTATGCCAATTTTCTTCACACATTTTTGTATATTTTTTACCAAACTTCTTTTAAAACATTATTTTCTTCATCGTTGAACCTTTTTACCAAATTTCTTAAACTTTGGGATATTACCACTCATGGTGTCGAGTTTTCGGGTTCTAAGATCTAACCAGAACAACGTTATTTTGATCATTTGGCTTCTGCATTGAAATTATTGACCTTTGACTGCTTTTGATCAATTTTAGCATATTTTTCCATCATCTCACTTTTTCTGATACTAACATTAAAATACTAATAAAATATATTAATAAACACATAATTGAGACTTAACGAAGCATACTTTATAGGATTTGATTGACACTTTTACGTATCGATCACAATCATTAATTTTTGAGATTTTGGTCCCTTCATCGGGGGTACCGAATCTTGGGATCTTGAGAGTCCGGGGTTCCCAGGGGAAAGCGTCCAGGGTGTTTGTTATCACAAGGTCCCGGGGGTTTAGGGTCTCGTGGGTCTAGGGACCTTGGGATCGGAGGACCTAGGGTTCTGGGGGTTCGGGGGTTAGGGGCCCCAGGGGTTCAAGATTTCGGGAGCTCGAGGTCCTAGCATCTAGCGGTGCTTGGGATCTCAAGGTCCCGAGGGTCTCGGGTCTCGGGTCTCGGGTGTCCATGGTCTTGAGGGTCTAGGGATTTAGGATCCAGAGGTCCGATGTCCTGAGGTCCTAAAATATTGGTGTCCCACGGGTCTAGGGTTTCGGGGGTCCTGAGGACTGAATCTAGGGTCTCGGCATCCTAAGAATCTTGGGTCTTCGATAATTGTTCAATTATTTATCCAGTAATTTCATTTTTTATATCTTGTCTTGCTTAATAAGATGGAGACAGTGGGATTATTCAATTGTTAAATTTTAAGAATTATAAGTTATAAAATATTAATGATTTTCTATGAAAATCAAATAATAAAAATTATTTTCTTGAAAATAATTTTTATCACAACTAAACACAAAAATGTGTCGTTTTTTAAAAAATGTTTTATATGGAAACTATTTTCGATTGGAAAATATTTTCAACCCAAACGAATGAGGTCTTAGATTATAAATAAATAATCATACAATTCTCTCTCTAATAATTAGTTAGTGCTTAAACTAGTACCTATATTTGAATGTGACGAAATTTGAAGTAGAATTCAAATGAAATTTTTGATCTTTATGATTCTTTTGTTTGGAATGAGAAAAAATAAAAAATTAATTTTTGGTTACTTGTTCAACAAGGAAATACATTTTTAAATTTAAGTGAAAATTTAATCTCCACCCTCCTTCATGATATTCTTAAATTTCAGGACGAGTAATAAAAAAATATTGAACTTTAACATATTCTTTATATAAATATTGAATAAGATTATTGAGTATCTAAATGTTTAAATGCAATTAGCTTTGCTATGAAATTACTAAGTACAAAATTATTAGATATTTAGATTACTAATACTTATTTTCTAACAATCACATTTCTATTTTTTTTAGTTTCCATCATCCAATCACGACGTTCAGTATTTACTGTATTAATTCAACTATTTCAATATTGTTATTTTAAAATTAATTACTAAATATATTATTCCTTCCAATCTCATTTCTATTGTCCTCTATAATTCTCATCATCCAATCACCGCGTTCAATTTTTACTTATTAAAGTTGCATTTTTTTCTTCCATTCCTCCCATTTTCTCACTACTTATCCAATAATTATAATATTTGCACCGGTATATATTTTTTCTTACTAAAGTTGTAGTTTTTTCGTCCATTTTTCCCCATTTTTTTCACTACTTATCCATTAATTACAATTATTTGCACCTGTATATGATGCAATAGGAATTAGTACATAAAACAATTGTAGATGGTTGAAATATGAAATGGTTCTCGAAATATTAATAAATCCGAATAAATCAATAAACTAAGTTACTTGAGTGACTGACTCAATCCTACAATCAGTACATAGATGGAAAAAATGATGATCTATCGAAGACGACTAGATATCCAAAGCACACAATAAAGTATCATATACTTTGATCTGAACTACTCATGCCACCAATGACTCGGATTGCCCAAATTAAATCGAATACGCAAGCAAAGCAATTATAGAACTTTAAAGAGACGTTTTGTTAGGACTCGAGTTGCTCAAGCCATTGGGGACTCGAGCTACTCGCTCCCTCAGTGGCTTGCCCATGTGTACTGGACTAAATAAAACCATGAAAATTACGATATAGTACATACTAAATTCGAGCAGCTCGATTTAGTCAGGCAAGCGAATGTTCACGTTATATGTGACTCTTACTTTGGCCTAAGGCATCCGAGCTACTTGGACCCTTACTTGCTCGGATGGCCATTATAGATCTGTTACCTTACACAAGCAATAAGACAACATACTATGCACTATACTCAAGGTACTCCAGTCGTTGATGACCTGAGTTATTGGGATCCCCATTAGCTCGGCCAACTAATATTGTTGATCACTGCATAGATGCACAAGACATTCTATAGTATAGACTATAAAGCGTAGCACTGACTACGAATGAAGATATTCAATAGTACAGACTATGATAGTAGCTCTGACTACGCAATTATATTACCATGGTACAGATCATGAAGACATCATGTACTGTGAATAACATGATTATATGGCTATGACACATACCATGAAGACAGCATAGACTGAGAGTATAGCTATGACTGCCTAATTATGATGACATAGCACAAATTATGTGACTCGGTTCTGACTAAATAAACCCAGATATAGCACAAACTATATGATCATAGATTCCTCTGAGAATCGAAAGAATATCCCACAGACAATAAAGACAATGAAGGTACAATCCTGCACATAACGTTGGCAGACATGTGGTTTGGTGGCTAAGGAAAGAATTTGTTACACCATGAAAAATCCCTGGTACCCACCCACTCGAGTGACCCGAAGTCACTCGACCCAAGTGTGTCGGACGCCTGATCCGAGTGGATCGGGTACCCACTAGATTCCCTTTAGTTGAGCTAGCCTAGTTGGAGTAAAATTCTAATTCTGATTATCCAAAAAATGTTTGGATAGAATCTCTTGATCCCAAAGGTTATCTATCATGATTTGACTATATCTCTTAGGAGTCCCATTCTAATCCTGATAGCTCCCTCCAGAGGGTTATAAATAGGAGGGACGATCATGCTCATAAGCATAACATTTTTAGACTCTTAATTCAAATCGTTCATACTGCCATATACTCCAACTTCGACTAGCCTTCTCCTTCACCCAATCAGCCTTTTCTCCGTTTTGTGTTTCTGATTACTTTTCATATTTTGCTTCTTCAGTATTTTAATAATTATTTTTCTTCTAAAAAGACCCTACAACAATAATGTTATGATGGGCAATATATTTTATTAAGTTAACTTATTAAGCAATGTGGCACAATCATAAATATTAAGCATGCATTTGGTCTAACTTCTTAAAATAATTTTTTCATCTTTATTGAATAATTTTCAGCATTAGCCCAAAATAGGGTACTTTTTAAATTGCTCTTAGCATAAGAAATTAAAAAAGTAAAAGATTTTGAACAAAAATAAAAAAGTTCAAATAAAAAATTAAAAAAAAAACACAGCTTAAAAAGTTTGGATGCATTTTTGTTACTTTTTGTGTCCTTTTTTGTTTTTAATAAACTTTTTTAATTTTAGCCGGAATGACATTTTTTGATTGATTTTTCTCTTCACAAGGATTCAAAAAATAACAAATTTAAACCAAAAGATAAAATGTGCAAAAAAAAAAATTGAGAAGAGCTCCCAAAAAGCTATTAGTTAATGACGTTTTAGACAAAACATCGAGTAGGATTTATTTGTGGCCCATTGTATCAATATTAATTTATAATTATGACACATTACTTAATAAATTAATGTAATAAGATAATTTGATCATTATGACATCAATAAGTGATTGTGACGGCACACTTTTTGGACACATCAATTAAAAGATTTTTTCTTTAATTACTTGTGAAAATAATATATATATTTTTTGTTAAACATAAACTATTCATTTCACTTGTAAATAATTTACTCAACTTAAAAGAATAACTCAAAAGGAATGAGACTTTAATATATCAAAAGAGAATTCCCAATATTAAAAAAAATGCATCAGAGTCGCAGAATTAAAATATTACATTTTTAACTAATTCAGAAATTCTTTGGGGGACTCTTCTCCTGCGCCGGGCAGAGTCTAGTACTCTTCTTCCTCGATTGGAATTATCTCCTCGTACACTTCTTCTTCACCTGGCATTTAAATACCGTGAACTATACGCTTAGAGGAACAATTATAATCCAACTAACCTACCCATAAAAATACCAATACCCAACAATATACATACATGAGATACACAAATATATACACTTTTAAATGTAAGGGATCAACCTAACTCACTATGTTCTTGTTGTTCATACTACCAAAATTCTCGTTCTTAACTACACATTAAACATTGCAAGGGTTCAACCTAAAACCACTATGTTCTCGTTGTTCATACTATCACATTCTTGTTCTCAACTATACACTAAAATGTTCAAAAGATTGACCTAAAACCTCTATGTTCTCGTTATTCACACTATCACATTCATGTTCTCAACTATATACTAATAGTTTCAAAAGTTCAACCTAAAATCTCTATATTCTCGTTATTCCCAATACCAAAAGTTCACGTTGTCATGACCTCGCCCTGAGGCACGTGAACTCCAAGTGACTCCTCGTTCTTCTCAGGACTAGAACCTCTCTCGTGATATTCTCTTGAGTCTTTAACTTGTTTTTAAGGAAACTAACTCCCAAATTTATAAAATAATCTAAGTATAAAACTTAAAAAATTTCGGCAAAATCTCCTCTGTATTTCGGACAATCCCAAATTTATCTGTAAACCTGTCAAACTCAAATCACAATATATATTCAGGCACCGCCTGTATCTCAAGTCTCAATTACAATTAAAACTATTCAATACGAATGCTTCCGTGTTTTTAACTAAGACTTCCTAGAACTAAGTAAGCATTCATTCTAATCCTTTCATGTAACAAAAATACTTACTAAAATTTAAATTCTTAGAATACATCACTTAACAAAAAGGGTTTATAGCTTAAGTATAAAAATCAACTTTTTATTATACAATTTCATTAATAAAAGAATGTCGTTGCCAAATAATAATAAAAAAATCGTCACCTCTCTTCTTCACGTCACAACATACTTCAACTCTTCCATTGATCTTTCAAACCTGAGAAAAATGTTAAACAGCGTACCTGAGCCGAAACCCATAAGATAAAAACTAAAATAAGTGTAATGCATGATTTGTGATGTGTGGATGAGCGAGTTATTATGCAATCACTTTCATTTATTCTTTTTATTTATTTCTCAATTCATATACACATCCAATTAATATAAACTTCAAAAATAATATAAATTTCATTTTGATTCCTTGGCTTCAAATTTACTAACTCATCCACTTAGTTCGTTTGTTAATTATTCGAACCTTATATTATCATTAAACTCACTTCAGAATCTTATTTATCAATTAAATTTGCATTTCTATCCATTTCTTTTCTTCATTTTTAATTACATTTTTCCACTATACCCCGTATTATTATTATTATTATTTTATTTTTATTATTATTATTATTATTATTTTGTTCTCATCTTCATTCTCATTTTACTCTTCGACAAATCATTGGATACCAATGCACCCTTATCAATCAAAAAGCCATTAACTCTCTTTTTAATTCATTAGTTTATTATCCACAGTTACATTTCATTTCATCAATCCAATACCGAACAGACGTCGGGTGCAGCTTATAGAAACCCCTCCCTATTTTCCCAATAGGCTACACGAAGCCATTGGGTAACAGATAGCTCTATAACTCACCACGACACAATCACGTCCGTTTTACGGGGGCTAACATGAGGGAACACGGTACCCATCTTGCGCAAGTTTCCGGTATTTCATCGCGGAGCTGTGCAAGACCAACTTAATCACATCTACATCAATCATCCTAGATTCAATATTTGATTAATCATATCAGTATTCATTAATCAACCGGGAGTCCATCTCTCCAATACAATTCTCAAGCCATTCAACCATCAATAAACCAAATTTCATTTAATCGAACCACTTGTTGCCATTCAATCAATTTCACCCTTTAGCCTTTGAGTCCATTTTCCTCCCATTATATTCCAACAGTTATTTCGATGAATTCAAACCATTTTGTTAAACATTTCCACTTAAAATTCTTAAATTTGACAAGAATTCCACTATTCTTCCATATTTCTAATCATACCATTAATTTAATTTACTAAATTCAAGTTTTTCGTATTTCTTAGCCTCAACCTCACTTTATGCATTCAGTTCTATCACAACCTTTATATCTTTGAACCCGTGCATTTATATCATGAGTTAAAACTATTTATATACAACAATTCTTGTTTCTTCATATTTGTACAGCAATGCTTCCTCTCTAATTCACCTTTACTTTATTTCCACAATTTTCATTAGTTCATTTTTTTCTCAATTCGAATTAACAAATTTTAAAGCTAACAATGTTTTAATGAATCGAAGATATTCACCTCATTCAATCTTCATCCAATTTGTAGTTATACATTCAAATACGACTTTTAGTTCATTAATTTGACATGTCTTAAGTTCAAGTTCAAGTTCATCTATATATATTCGACAATAACACAACTTTAAGGAATCAAGTCACTGTTTATATTCAAAATTCATAACATTTGTTCCACAATTCCATAATCATTATATTACGCCACTTTCAAACCAACATCATATATCCCCCCTTTTTTGTGTCACAAGGTTCACGTTAATGTCATCAATTTTTCCAAACGTTCTTTATTGATAGTATCATTTCAATTCACACAATACAAACTAGCTCTTAAGCATGAACCCTCATTAAGAAATCCGTTAAATTTAAACTAACGACATTTAAGTCCCAATCTCATGTTCTCACCCTTTTTATATAAGTTCAACAAAACTCAAAATTTATCAAGTCTAAGGTTTCAACCAACTTTCTTCCAATCTTACTTCATTAAATCATAAGGAATCTAAATTCAACATTTTAATTAGAAACTTCCTAAATAAACCTTTAAGTCAATTCATAATAAAAATATATATTTTTGATTCACCATTGGTGAGATTTATAATCTTTAAGGCCGAAAGGTTAATAAATAATCATAGGCTTACCCTTCACCCAAACCTCAAGTTACCAATTAAATCATAAGTCTAATAAGAATTTCATCGGTCTCCCAGGTTTTTCAATTAAATTATCGGTTCGATTCAAATTTATAACTTTTAGAACTCTCACAACATGTAATAATAATAATAATAATCAAAGTAGAGGGCCCTTAATTATAACCTAAATTCAACCATTCTTCAAACTTAAATCATTGATTTCACTCATTTCATTCCCGTTTAACCGATACCATGATTCACCCACTTAACTCATGATTTGGACTATGTTTCAACTCAAGTTCCCAAAGTCTAGACTTCAATAAATTTAAACTACAATTCCAACTCATCATGGAGAATTAATCAAATCTTTAATAAACTAGTAAACTAAACTGAAGTCTTTAGCCTTCTCATCCACAACAACAACATTATATTGTTTTAACTCAAAACATTAACTAGCGACCAATTCGCACGGATTTAACTTGACAGGCCCCACAGGTTTTTTTGTTGAAATTTTACTTAATTAGTTAAACCATTCAAGTTCAAATGAATTTTAATCTAATTCAACCCAAATCATATCAAAACACTAAAATTAGTCCAAATCCTACCTCTTGTAGCGCTGATGCCTCAGAATTTTGCCAGCTCCCTCGCCTAGGGTTTTCAACCCTCTTGACTTTCGGTTCCTCGATGATTCACCTTGTCACCCTCATTATATTGATCTTAATTTCTCCCTTGTAATCTTCCAGCTTGGTGCTAAATCCCCTTAATGTTTGAAAGAACCACCAGTTGGAGCTGACTAAAAATGGAGGAACCGAAAACAGGGGAGGCACGATGACAAGAGAAAGTGTGGTGTGTTTGAGTCTAAATTGCCGCCCCTATTATCCACCAATTGTTGAAGCAAATAGGAACCAACACCCAAATTTGATCCATGAAACCAAGACAAAAACGGCAGAGAAGTTGGGCGAGGAATGAGCTACGCCGAACGGGGGAAAGGCTAGGGTTTTTGTTTTATGTGTTTGCTACTTCTCAAATCATCTACAAGAAAGCCAAGATTAGCCTGGAGGTTATATTTCCATGGAGGCACATAACAGAAGCAGCCGAGAGAGAGAGAGAGAAGAGGCCAGCATCGGGGAGGGTTTTCGAGTCTTCTTCAAAAATCGAATTTCAGGGATTTGTTATGAAGTTCACGGCACCTTGTACTCGTTTTCTGGACAGCGGTACCCAAATTGGCATGGAAGAGGGTTGATTTTTGATGAGGGAGTGGGTCGGGAAGCTTCCTTCCATGAAAGCAAGAAAACTGAAAAGAAGAGGAGGAGAAGAGGCTGTGCGTGCGCTGGGTGAGAGGGGCTGTTTAACTTGGTTTTTATTAGTTTCTTTTTCACTTCTCCATTTTTCTAGAACTCTCTTCCCTATATCTCAAAATGCTTTAATTCAATAAAAGAAACAAGACAGAAAATAAGCCATAGGCTTCGGCGTTGATGGCTCAGTTTTTATTCTACTTTCTTTTTCTTTTTTTTTTTTAGAACTCTCTTAAATTTCATAAACTTAATTCAATTTATTTATTTTATAATTTTTTATACTATTAACTCCACAATTAGTCATCAATTTAATCTAAATTATATTATTAAATAAGATAATTACATTTACCTCCCTGAGATTTAAGTTTATTACAGGGACCTCCCATGTGGTATCTGAAATTACACTAACCTCCACTGAGATTTAATTTTAACATCAATTGCACCCCAACTGTTAAAATTTTCGTTGAAATTTAACAAAAACCACTCCTCCCACCCCAAAACCACCATTCAAACTACATTTTCTTCCTCAAAATCACATTTTCACCCCAAAACTACCCTTTCCAAAACCACAATTCTGTTGAAATTTAGAGTGGGAAGGATGGTTTTGTGGGAGAAAGGTAGTTTGAATGATAATTTTTGGGTGGAAATGGTGGTTTTGGGGTAGGAGGGACGGTTTCCGTTAAATTTCAACGGAAATTTTAACAATTGAGGTGCAATTGATGTTAAAATTAAATATCAGGGGAGGTTAGTGTAATTTCAGAGACCATGGGAGAGATTCCTATAATAAGCTTAAATTTTAGAGGAGGTAAGTGTAATTGTCCCTTATTAAATTTTTAGACTCCACAAAATTAGTCACAAATTCTTATTCCGGTATCCCAACACAAGCCGATCACTTACCACTCCCATTATTAATCATCACAAATTGTTTTCGGTAAATTTTAATTATATTGAAATAAATAATGTATAATAAAAACGTACCGAACCGCTACATAAGTTCTCAAAAAATAATTTTTCCCTACGTTCTCAGCCGAGAGAACCCAAACTCGAAGGTTACTCAATGCCGCGTTAACTTTAACGGGCCTCACCACCATGGCACCATTACATTCTCATTCACTAAGCTCCCATACACCCATCCCCGAATCACCATGTCACATGTAAGATGATCGGTTTATCGCCATGGCACATGTAAGACAGTATTAGAAAAGGCACGAATCAAGACATAGCATGGCACATGATGTTCATGGACCCTTTCTAAACACAACTCCACTACACAAGATCATCGAATCACCATGGCACACGTAAGGTGATCGATTCTGCCACAGCACACATAAGACGGTATGGACCTTAACTCAACACAATAGATCCCTGAATCACCAAGGCACACGAAAGATGACCAGTTCTGCCACGGCATACGTAAGACGGTATAGACCCTAACTCAACACACAAGATTCCAGAATCACCACGACACACGTAAGATGACCGGTTCCGCCACGGTATACGCCAGGGCACACGTAAGGTGGTATGGGCCCTACACAACTCACAAGATCCTCGAATCATCATGACACACGTAAGATTATCGGTTCCACCACGGTATACGTAAGACGGTATGGACCTTAACTCAACACACTAGATCCCCGAATCACCACGACACACATAAGATGATCGATTATGCCACGGCGTACGCAAGACGGTATAGACCCTAACTCAACACACTTGATCCCTAAATCACCATGGCACACGTAAGATGATCGGTTTCGCCACGGCATACGTAAGATGGCATGAACCCTAACTCAACACCATAAACACCAGACATAATCCACCCCATGTCCACAATGAGCATTGTGAGACCCTGACCCATTTTTTTCGGCGTTTTTCGACGCGTGTTTCTCATTTACGATTTTGCATGTTTATATGCTTTCAAATGCATGATCGGGATTAGATATGCATGCGGGACAGGTTCCCGGGGCCGTGGGATGTTACAGTGCGAATTTCAAAAATTTTAAAAAAAAAGATATTTTGGAGGCCTATAAATATCTGAAGTTAGATATTTTCAAAAGATATTTTCAAAACTTCTTCAGTAAATTTTTTTTTCTCTCTGCCTTCTCTCTAAGTTCTTGGGGGCCTGAAGCTTGGTTTTCAACGATCCAACAGCGGATCCTTGCTATTGGCATGGTGGGCTACACGTTCATCCGGACAGAATTCTATTCTGGCGAAGCTTTTTTGCACGTGGTTCGAGGCGTCGAGTTTTTAACTCACCGAGGTAGGATCCTAGACTCTCGTGTCTTATAAGAGTGCTACGTGTAGTCGTCTGTGTTTTTAACTGTTAGACTGCTGTAGATCTGAGTTTGTTTCAAGTTAAGTTTTTGGGTTTAAAACCTGTTTTAGTCAATTTCGGTAGATGGAATCGTGTTTCAGGTGTTATTTTTGAGGGTTTTGTGTGAGGCTTGGGCATGTGGATATCTGAGAGTGTTTAATAGGAGTTTTGAGGTGTTGATTCAAGGTTTTAGAGGCTAAAACCGCAGTTTAAAAATGGTTCCATTGGGAGGTCAGTCGAGTGGATCTTAATGATCAGTCGATTGGATCTTAGTCTTGGAAGGTCAATCGACTGGACCTGGTAGGTCAGTCAACTGATATGCATCTATTTTGGGTTCAGTTGACTGAACCAGGGGATCAGTCTACTGACATCTTTCTTTTTGGGTTTTTCTTGCTTTTTAGCATGCTTTCAGTTGACTGGGGGCTTGGGGGCAGTCGACTGGGGTCCTTTGCGAGCGTTTGATGTATATTTTGGTGGTTTTGGTTAGGTTCTTGGTTTTCGACTGGTTTCTAATGGTATTCAATTGATTAGTTATGGGACTAATTGATTGAAATGCTATTAGATTCTTTTTGGGGTTAGATTGGTTGTGTGGTGGCTTTGGGAGTCGTATTGTGGCTTCGGGTGTTGGTTTAGGTGACATCGTCGGGGTTGACGTGCATGGTTAGATGGGTTGTGGTGCACGGTTAGGTGCGCGATGTTTGTTCTTCGTTGGACGCGGGGCGTGTTTGGGCCCGTGGTACCTTTGGAAAAAGGTTGGTGTTTTGTGACCTCGTGATTTGAGGGGTTTAGCGTTGGCCTTCAGGTTAGGCTTGGTTTTGTGAATTGTTGGTTGTCCTTATATGTGGATGTTGAGTTTTGACGGGTGGCGTCATGATGTGTAGTTATATATTGGCTATGTACGTTTATAACTAGTTATGTGCATTTATAACTGTTTATTTATGTACGAATTATGTAAGTGAATTACATGATTTTAGTATTATTACGTATACCGTGATTGCATGCTTTAAAACTCAGAGGTTTTATAGGCATAGTTATGTGGGATATGAGGAATTGATGCATGTGGTCCATGTTGCATGGGTTACAAGTGTTATGCATTGAGTCTGAATGATGAAAATGTGATCCTAAAGATATGTGTGTTGAGTCTGAAGGATGGACTGAAGGATGACTGAAGGATGAAAATGTGATCCTAAGGACGTGTATGTGATCCTAAGGATGTGTGTGTTGAGTCTAAAGAATGGACTGAAGGATGAAAATGTGATCCTAAAGATGTGTGTGTGAGTATCTAAAGGATGGAAATGTGATCCTGAAGATGTGCGTGGGTGTGAATCTGAAGGATGAAAATGTGATCCTGAGGATACAAGTGTTGCATGGATTGCATGAATTGCATTATGGGACGAATAAAACAAAATTTTAAATTGTTTTAAGATTCATGTGAATCGCGATTTAAAAACCGTTTTTCTAACTGTTTTCAAGGCTCCTGTGAGTAAGTCAAAGGATGGTTGTTATCCTCACTTTTCCTTGCTTGTGAAAGTTATTTTTAAGGCTTGAAAGAGAGTCTAAAATTGCACCTCATTTTCTTAGCATGTTTAGCTTATATTGCATGTGTTGTCTAGTATCTGCTGAGCTCTGGCTCATGATATGGAATTTGATTTTCTTCAAGTACCGATCACGTAGGTTGATCTGGAGGTGCTGGAGAGGTAGAAGAGATGTAGTCTTCCTCTTTGTTCTTTCTATTACATGTACGTTGTAACATATTTTTTCAGTGTTGGAACCGTGTAATGTATGCTGTTTGGAGATTCTATAAAATGCATGTATGGTTTAATTTGAGAGTGTATTGTCAGATTGGTTGTTTGTGGGTATTTCACGTGACCCGGAGTTTGGGGCGTGACAGATTGGTATCAGATCTCTGGGTTCGAATACCTAAGAGCCGTGGGAAGAGGGTGTATCCCGTGTGAGGTTGATTGCGTATGCTTGATTGCATGTGTTTAGACGCTTTGATAACATAAACATGTCAGCATATTAGATATGTGAACGATGTGTATATGTGAGTATGGGGGTTGAACCTTGAGATTGATTAGTCCTGCCTTTAGGCGTTCGGATTAACAAACTTGGGAGCCAAGTTAAAAATGCGTTTAGCTGATGTGATTTTTAGCAGGGAATCTGAGTAGGTTATTCAGATTGACGAGTCATTCTTGTCAGTTCTCCTCGGTATGTGGGGTTTATTTAGCATGAACCTATGTGCTTATGTGTTAGCATGCTTATGTGGTTTATGCTATGTGCTGCATCTCATGTTCTATTTTTTTCATATAGACGCAATGTCTGCGTGGAGAGGGCGAGGCTGTGGTCGAGGCTGTGGCCCTGGTGTTGGCTAAGGGGATGTTCCTATCCCTGATGCTGGGGATGCAAATGCTCCGCTGGGACCGATGGACATGACCGAGCTATTGCATGTGCTGGTTGGTTCTATCCAACAGTTGGTTAGAAGTGAGATCGTTAGAGAGAGAGAGGAAGTGCTTGAGACAAGGGCTACAGTAGCGATGCGGGAGTTCAAGCGCATGGATTCGCATACTTTTGTTAGAGATCCTGATCCTATTGTGGCGATAGAGTGGCTGGAATTGGTGACTCGAATTCTTGACACATTGCAGATTATGGAGGATGAGTTGCAGATTTCTTTTGCCGCCTTTTAGTTGAGAGGTAATGCTCACCAGTGGTGGAGGTATGCTAGGAACACAGTGGGGGTCACATGGGCAGCCTTTACAGGAGTATTTCTAGAGAAATACTTCCCAACTTCGAAGAGGGATTTGTACAGGGAGAATTTCTACACTCTTAGTCAGGGGGCCATGGATGTCATGCAGTATGAGGTCAGGTTTATAAGCTTGTCCCGATTTGCACCGGAGTTGGTGAGCATAGGCGAGCTGCGATCGATGAGGTTTGAGCGGGGCTTGAGGCCGGCGATTAGGGAGCGTGTGGTCATGATGGGACTTCGTGTATTCACAGAGTTGGTGGAGGCAGCAGCGAGGGTGGAGAATACTATGATTAAGATCCGATCTTCCCAGGAGGCCAGGATACCTCAGGGTGGGACAGAGGCATAGACAGGTGGGCATTCCAGCAAGAGATAGAGGTCTTCTAGTACTAGCTTTCATCCATCCAGGTTACCACAGCAGTTCTCTGCACTAGCACCATCAGTGGCTTCGTCTAGGAGGCCAGAGTAGAGGGTGTTGATTTGTCACCGGTGCAAGCAACCCGGGCATCATGCGACGGATTGTCAATAACCACAACAGTCCTAGAGTTTAGCACCAGTGCAGCCGCAGGGGAGGGAAGTACCAGTTCGCTACAGGTGTGGCCAGTTAGGACATATTCACGAGAATTATCCCCAGAGAGAGAGTGCACCGAGTACTTTGGGCACACCAGAGTGTTCATTTGTGCAGAATCGACAGTAGCATTCTGCCATTTAGACTTCCCGAGCAACAGATAGGAAAACTTCAGTTCAGTCGGTGTGGCAACCGACATCACCGAGTTATGGTGGACAAGGCAGAACGACATTGCCCCAAGCGTATGCCCTCATAGCTCCTAGTTCTTCCAGGGCACCGATTGTGCTGGATGATGCATATATGCCTTCAACAAGCAGAGGTACTTTCTGAGTATGCAGGCTTTGGGCCAATTCTTCATTGTATCTGTTTGGGAGTTTGTGATGGATTCCGTGGGTGGTGTGCTATGTTGTTGAGACAGTGGTTGGTGAGGATGTGAGGTTGGGGTGAGTTATAGATCCCGTGTCTTTGAGATAGTTGGCCTTTATTCAGGATGCCTGATCTTGTTTGACTATATTCGAGGAATAGTTTGGCTGACCATCTCGTATGCCTGTGTCGATTGCGATCGATGGTTTGTTGTTTTAAACTTGAGTTGAATTTTGGGGGCAAAATTCCATTAAGGGGGGTAGAGTTGTGAGACCCTGACCTGTTTTTTTTTTTGGCATTTTTCGACGCGTGTTTCTCCTTTACGGTTTTAGATATTTATATGCTTTTAGATGCATGATCGGGGTTAGATATGCATGCGGAACAGGTTCCCGGGGTCGTGGGGCGTTGCGGTACGAATTTCAAAATTTTCAAAAAAAAAAAGATATTTTGGAGACCTATAAATATCTAGAGTTAGATATTTTCAAAAGATATTTTCAAAACTTCTCCAGTAAGTTTCATTTTTCTCTCTGCTTTCTCTCTAAGTTCTCGGGGGCCCGGGGCTTTGTTTTCAACGATCCAACAGCAGATCCTTGCTATTGGCACGGTGGGCGACGCGTTTATCCGGATGGAATTCTATTCTAACGAAACTCGATTTTGCATGTGGTTCGAGGCGTCGAGTTTTTAACTTACCGAGGTAAGATCCTAAACTCTCGTGTCTTAAAAGGGTACTACGTGTAATCATGTGTGTTTTTAACGGTTAGATTGCTGTAGATCTGAGTTTGTTTCAAGTTGAGTTTTTGGGTTTAAAACCTGTTTTAGTCAATTTCAGTGGATAAAATCGTGTTTCAGGTGTTTCTTTTGAGGGTTTGGTGTGATGCTTGGGCGTGTGGATGTCCGAGGGTATTTAATAAGAGTTTTGAGGAGTTGATTCGAGGTTTTAGAGGCTAAAACTGTAGTTTAAAAATGGTTCTCGTGGGAGGTCAGTCGATTGGATCTTGATGATCAGTCGACTGGATCTTAGTGTTAGGAGGTCAGTCGATTGGACCTAGTATGTTAGTTGACTGATAAGCTTCTGTTTTGGATTCAGTCGACTAGACTTGGGGGTCAGTCGACTGACATGTTTCTGTTTGGGTTTTTCTTGCTTTCCAGCATGTTTTCAGTCGATTGGGGGCTTAGGGTCAGTTGACTGGGGTCTTGTGTGGGCGTTTGATATATGTTTTGGTGGTTTTGGTTGGGTTCTTGATTTTTGACTGGTTTCCAATGGTATTCAATTAATTAGTTATGGGACTAATTAACTGAAATACTATTAGATTTTGGGTTCAGTTGGTTGTGTGGTGGCTTTGGGAGTCGTGTCGTGGCTTCGGATGTTAGTTTGGGTGCCGTCCTCAGGGTTGAAGTGCATGGTTAGATGGGTTGTGGTGCACGGTTAGGTCCGTAGTGTTTGTTCTTCGTTGGATGCGGAGCGTGTTTGGGTCCGTGGCAACTTTGGGGAAAGGGTGGTGTTTTGTGACCTCATGGTTTGAGGGGTTTAGCGTTGGCCTTCTGGTTAGGCTTGGTTTTGTTGGTTGTTGGTTGTCCTTGTGTGTGGATGTCAGGTTTTGACGGATGGCATCATGATGTGTAGTTATATACTGGCTATGCGCATTTATAACTGTTTATTTATGTACGGATTATGTAAGTGGATTACATGATTTTGGTATCGTTACATGTACCGTGGTTGCATGCTTTAAAACTCAGAGGTTTTATAGGCATGGTTATGTGGGATATGAGAAATGAATGCATGTGGTGCATGTTGCATGGGTTGCAAGTGTTATGCATTAAGTTTAAAGGTTGGAAATGTGATCCTAAGGATGTGTGTTGAGTCTGAAGGATGGAAATGTGATCCTAAAGACGTGTGTGTGAGTATCTGAAGGATGGAAATGTGATCTTGAAGATGTGCGTGGGTGTGAATTTGAAGGATAGAAATGTGATCCTGAGGATACAAGTGTTGCATGGATTGCATGAACTGCATTATGGGACGGATAAACCAAATTTTAAATTGTTTTAAAATTCGTGTAAATCGCAATCAAAAAGCCATTTTTCTAACTATTTTCAAGGCTCTTGTGAGTGAGTCAAAGGATGGTTGTTATCCTCGCTTTCCCTTGCTTGTGAAAATTATTTTTAAACCTTGAAAGAGAGTCTAAAACTGTACCTCATTTTCCTAGCATATTTAGCTTATACTGCATGTGTTGTCTAGTATCTATTGAGCTTTGGCTCACGATGTGAGATTTAATTTTCTTCAGGTACCAATCACACAGGTTGATTTGGAGGTGTTGGAGAGGTGGGAGAGCTGTAGTCTTCTTTTTTGTTCTTTTTGTTACATGTATGTTGTATCATATTTTTTCGGAGTTGGAATCGTGTAATGTATGCCATTTGGCGATTATATAAAATGCATGTATGGTTTAATTTGAGAATGTATTCTTAGGTTGGTTGTTTGTGGGTGTTTCAAGTGACCCAGAGTTTGGGACGTAACAAGCACTCACCTCTTTGGTACCATTGCGTTCCCATACACTATGTTTCCATATACCTTGCCTCACGCACATCATCCTTTCCATTTAGTAAACTCATACTATGTACACTCGTACATGGCTAAGGTTCAGTAAACTCATACTGGGCTAATAACCGTAATGTGTGGCTCACCGATAGTGAACTCATACTATAGTAAACTCATACTTGTACACTTGTACACGACTAAGATCTAATAAACTCATACTTAGACTAAGACAAAGGCACGACTCATGACATAACACGACTCATGACGTTGTAGACCCTTCCTCATCTCCATATCACAATACACAACTCTCCCCATGTCAAAACTCTAAGTTTGTTTTGAAGAATAAAGTTCATTTGTGGTTCATTGTTCAATTCCCTATACGTGTGCTAGGTCCACTACTCATGCTTCCTTCATAATATGCCTAACTACTTCTAAACATGCTTTGAGTACCATAATAATATCAACAAGTCTCATTCATGGAAATATATAAACATAACACAATCATTCATATACTTAAGCATCACTAATCAACTTCTTTAAAAATTCAGCATCTTAAGTACTGTTTATAAAATTCATTTATCATACTTAGAGACATTTTTTTGTCATGATATTTTATGGAGTGATAGATATACATGTTAGGAACATTTCATAACCAGAAGGTGTCTCTAAATAGGGAAAAAAATTCGTTGAAGTTAAGAGGTCCAAAAATGATATTATTTGGTAAAATCAAGTTTTAGGAAAAATTGTCAGGTCAAATCACTCCAAATAAATTTTATATAAAAGATAACTCAAACATCTAGCTATGGACATAAAGCTTGATCTTATGGGATATTTCTAGAATTTTCTAAAAATTAACAAAATAGACTATTTTTCTGCTCGTTTGGCGTTAAAGCGTAAAAATTATGTTTTGAGTACTTAGGCATCATTTTGGGTTCTATCAAAAATCACATATGCTAAAAGTAATCTCATGAAATTCCAATAAAAATAGGTTTTGAAGAAGACACTTTTAAGTTCACCCAAAAAATCGGGCATGATGAAGAAGAGGCCATTTTTCATAGTTTTTCTTAAGTGGACTTGTTCCTATTCTTGTTTAACTTATTTTTTGGATTCATATATGTTATTTAAAGTCTAAAAATAGTATAGTCTAGAGGCTATAATTTTCACGTATCACTCTTAATCAACCCATAGAAAGAAAACAAAACACAAGGCATGATGCATAACAATGTTATCTTCTATTCGATTCTTTTAAAACCTTCTTGTTTCTAATTTTGTTTATAACTATTTAGATCATATTATTTGTTGTAGAGAGGGGTTAGAATAGAAGATTAAAGTGAGTTGTAGAAGTTCCTACCTGGATGATCTTGATCAAGGATAAAAGACTTAAGTTTTAACTGAACTTTCTTCCTTCCTTTTCTTCATTCTTCTTCTTTCTTCCTTCTTCTTCTTGTTCTTCTTCTTCTTTCTTGGAGACACTCTCTCTCTAGATTTTCTCCCCCTTGAACAAAATATGTGAGTGGAAATGGATGGGATTTGATCTTCTATTAATAGATTTGAGGAACGATTTAGTGTGTAATTTTTATGGACTAGTTGTATAATTAATTAGAATATATTTGGGACTTAATTCATAATTATAGGCTAGTAGAGTGGTGTGTTGTCAAGTGTTGAATAATAAAGAGTTGAAAAGATTTTAGCTGAATAAAACTCTTTCAGCTAAAATTATTCAGCTAAAATTAAGCAAAAAAGTGTCTAAGATACCTGGAAAGATATTTTGACACAAAAGATGACTATCGTATAAGACTTGCTTAATTTTCTAAAGTTTAGATTTTATTTTAGAATTAATTTTGTAAAATATAAAAATATTAAAACTATTCGAAACTGTTCCATTTATACTGAAAAAATTCAAATGCAGTATAAACTTGCGTGTTCCTAAGGCAAATCTTGAAGATGTCAAAAGTACAATAGAAAGTTTTCTAGAAAGACACTAGAAAGGTTGTCATGGAGAAAGGAATAGCTGTATAAAATTCTTGCAGCTAAAATGAAGTAGACACGTGTTTAAAATATCCAAGAAGAAATGTTGGCACAAAAAAACATGTTTCCAATTCAAATCCACATAATATACAAAAAGTATACTTTTGTAATTTTTGGCATATTTTCCAAGATGGTTGTTGGAAGACTAATATTTACTTATATAATTAATTCTTATTTAATTTTTTTGCATAATTATAGAATCTCTACACATAATATGAATTTAAAATTATATCTTAATTAATTAATTATGTGGGCCCTACCTTGTGATTAATATCTCTACAATTAATATTTTTGAGCTCAACATTAAAAGATGGTTGAGCTTGATCCATGGGCATTTTTTTTCATGGGTTTAATTAAATAATTGAGACTTTAATTTAAGTTGGGTCATAATCTTTTATTGGGTCTTTTTTTTTTAGGTTTTGGGCCTTGTTGGAGTTTTGAATTTCGTTAGAGTTTAGGTCCTTATTCTTTTGGACCTATGGTTGAACATTCTCTTGATTGTCTTTGGGTCTTAGATGACTTTTGGACTAATTCCTAATTAATCTTAGGCTTATCCTAAGTTTTGGATTCAATCTTAATATCTCACAATGACCTATCTTGAATTAGAGTTTTCGATGTACGTGTGACTTCGAGATTCACTATGTACATTTCACGAATTTTCGATTTACGTTAAGAATCCGCTATTAAGATTCTTAATTCCGTACTCGAAAATTTGAGTCGTTACATTGACTGATAAAATGTTTGCAACTTAACCAACATGATCGTCACAACAATTAATGTAAGTAGGCGGCAGTTGGATTTCTTTTTTAATCTTGAGATCTTGAACTGGTTTTGGGTCCAACAGTAGATTAGTGATGGTGATTGGTTTCAATACTAAAGGGTTTGATGTGAGATATTTTAGGGTCATTTGGCTTATTTTTGTTTTTATGAATTTTGATAAAATTTCTTCATTAAGATTTTTTGCTAAATGGTCTCAATGGAAGTAATAAGAAAAAAGTATCCCAAAAAAAATTATTCAAAAATAAAAAAAACCACTAAAAACATGTTCATCTTCGAAAAGAAGGAAATTAGACTATATTCTGTCCTAAATTAATTGGCAAAAGTCTTATTCCAAAGAATGATGGCGTTACTTTTGCATAACAAAAAAATGAACTACGTGGTAGGCTAGTGGTTGAGGGCTTGACTCCCATGTTGTTAATGTACGGGAGAAATTAAGTTCGAGGTTGTCACTGTTTTATTGAGCTTTGATTTTCGATAGGTCCGACTGAACATCACTTGGCCTTCAGTGGAGTTGGATTAAGCTTTGGTTCGTCCCGTTTCGGTGATTTTTCTCCAATTCTGGGTCCCTGGCAAGTTCGGGTATTTATAGTCATGCATAATATAGATCGCTACCTTCGATCGCCTACTCTAATTTTTTATCAATTAAAAAAATATAAAAATAAAAAATAAACTAGATTCTTTCTCATGAGAAAAAAACTTGGTTGGGCCTGTTGCTTTTATAAAACCCATCACACCTGCAATTTATATTCACCATTGTTGAATGAAAGGCCATTTTTTCCTAAAGAAATTAAAGCACATCGGTAGGTTTATGTGTTTGGAGGCCAAACCTTTCAACGAATGACCTACGTTATGTTGGGATTTTAGGCACAAATCCTCTAATAAGTAATATCAGAGCGAAATTAAAAGTTTAATTACAATATTGTAGTAGAGATGACGAATATCATATATAAAGTTGAGAAGTTCATTAGCATAAATAACTTCTCCCCTAAGTATTTAACAACAAACATTTATAATTACTAAATGTCATAAATACATATCATGTATTTTAAAAGATATGGTGTATATTAAAAAATTTTCCGTGACTTTAAAAGGAAGTGTGAATATTAATTCCCTTACAATTTTCATGCACATTATTATTATTATTACAGTTTTTTTTTACTAATTGCGCCTTAATATCTTTTACGATTTTATGCAATGACCCAACTTCTATAAAATTAAAATCTTACTTAGACTCCGTTTGTTTCAATTCACATTTTCTGATGTTTGTTACAATGGAAGTTAAAAGTTAATAGAAATATTTTCCAAGTCAATGAAAATAAGTTAATTTCGGTAGAAAACGTTTCAGTCGAAAAATAATTTGTTTTCCTTTACCATTTTAAAACTAATTCGTTAACAGCCTAGTTCCCTATGAATAGCATGCCTCGATGGAATGATGTCTACTATCAATCGTTTGTCCAGACAGGCCAATTCATTTTAATTTTATTATCTAGACAACTTACCATACCAGGTAAAATTAAATAGTTGATATAGTTTCGGTCCATTATATAATAGCAGTGACTCAGATGTAGAGGATACTATTATATACAGTTAAATGTTAATCATAATCTAATTCCAAATCAATCGCTTCACAATGAACTCTTTAGATGAAGAAGTGATATATACACTAATAATTATCCAAAATTATCCCTAAAAGAGATTTGTACTGGCGATACTACAATTAATCTGTCCGATGGAGAGGAAGACCTTACTGCCAACACGCAGAATTTAATTACATCGCCTACAAACTGGTGATAAAAATCGCGGGATTTATCTGTGAATAAATTCTCTCTTCCACTTAGATTTTTATAACATTTTTTTGGGTTACGAAAATTCGTTTAATTAAAATAAATTTATTAATTTCGAAAACTACACGATCTGAAAGAATTAAATATCTTTTCGTGTACACGATTCCAAAGATTCTGGTTTGTTAAATCATTTTTTTATGTTTTAAAGCGCAACAACTAAAATTTAATAAATGCACAGTTTTTTCTTCCGCTTTTGAACTAAGGTAGTGATTAAAAGTATTTATTTATTATATTTTTCATTCCATATTTTTCAAAAAATAATAATTTATTTAGATTAAATATTTTTCTATTTAATTAATTTAAAATTTAGAATTAATTTTCACATTTTCATGATATCCGATTTTATGAAAAATCATTTTAAACGTTATATTTTGTAAAAAAATAAAATATCTAAAAAATTTTCATTTAATTAAAAACTTTTAATTAAGAAAACTTAATTTTATTTTTCACTATAAAATATTTTAATTAAAATCAAAATTTTGAATTAATTAAATTAACATGATAATATAAAACGGATATACAATATCCACGCAGTTCATATATATATATATATATATAAACACGATATATATATATATTCCAATTTTATGATTGAATAGAAACTCTCGTGAGTTTTAAATTTCTATTGAAGATAAAAATTATATTAATTCTCGTTCCTGTCTGATTCTTGTATTCCGATTGCATCAGGATTTCCTGATACACTATGCTATACTAGTATATCATATCATGGTCTTCAAACATATCAGAAAAATAATAAAAACAGCCCCGAAAAATTTGAACCACCGCCAGCCACCTTGCACTGCCGTCAGGGCCACCATGCCGCCACCTTTAGGTAACTTTTGCCGCTACCTCAGTACTTCGTTTTCGATGATTTTTATACTAAAAAATAGCTCTCAAAAAGTAATATTTTTCTGTTAAAAAACTTGCTCGAAAACTGCCCAAAAAATAGTTGAAAATCTGTTTGGAAACTACTGCCGCCGCAAGCCGCCGCCGCTAGCTTCTGCAGCCCTTTTGGGCTTTTTTCAGTGGTATTTTTGCTCCTTTTTTATTAAAAAATAGCTCAAATATTCAGTTACTTGTTGCTTTAAAGAATACCTCAAAAATAGTCCCGAAAAACCTCAAAAACAGCCCCGAAGGGCCGCCGCCCCTGTGCCATCGGTTGCCATCGGTTGCTGCCTGTTTTGTGAACTATTTTGGCCTAGTTTTTTTAATGGTTTTTGGACAGTGTATTAGGGTATGTTTATTGCTATTTTATATCTAAAAAATTTCTCAAAAAAATAATCCAAAAAATGACCAAAAAAATCATCAAAATTGGTCCCGAATCGCCACCGGTGGTGGACTATTTTTGCTAATTTTTTCTGCTGTTTTTGACTTATTTTTTCTACTGTTTTTATTGCATAAATACTATAGAAACTCACTGAAAAAAAATTTTTAAAAAATTACCGCGATCAGTGTCCCATAAAAATCCAAAACCACTGCAGGTGCCACTGCCTGTTTTTCGTGTTCTTGAATATTTATCCTGTTCTTAAAATAATCTAATAGATATTTAAAAATAGAAACTACTATTACATCGATACCTATGTCCCAAAAACTCACATTCAATTCTAGAAAACACTTAATCTATCACGATCAACCCTCGTGATTAAAAAATTAAATAATCATTATGTTAGAACTAGGCAACCCAAGAGGGGGGGTGAATTGGGTTTCTTTACTAGAAAAAGAGATTTAAAAAACTTTTTCAGAAAACCTTTTAATATTGCAATAAAACTAGATATGCAAATATGAAATCAA
>JAULJZ010158748.1:0-27517 GCA_032270985.1 Heliamphora pulchella | reverse complement strand
ACAGTCGTACCGATGGTATGTCCATTTCTATCAAAACTGTGAACATAAAACTTATATTCTGCAAGAACCTAAAATCTGATTTTCTGTGTGTAAGCCTACTCTACACACCAGATTAAATACTATACAGAATATTGGATATCCATGCATATCAAAAAAATGATATACATACATTACTTATAAAGATTCTCATAAAATAAAAAATTAATTTTATTAAAAAAAAAATTAAACACTAAAAATATGATTTTCAGTATACAAACCCTAACAAGTAGTTCCATATGTTAGATACAATGTTCATGTAGACCACCTTTGTAGTAGGTCATTAAAAATAGGTGTTTTGGATTACACAAAAGTATATGATAGGGGTGTCCTTAGAGGGCTGAAACACAATAGAGAGTTCAAAGGGATTTTGACTTATCAAAACTCAATATTGTCTGCTCAGTTTTGGTGGGTTGTTAGATATACATGTTATCTATAACTTTTATGTTTTGGCCCAAACTCGAAGCTCATTGTAAATTAGGATTTTTGGGTCAGTATTGTTGATTGGTTGGAAAATGACACACTTTAGTAAAATTGCAATATCTCGAGTTCTATTTATTCAAATGAGTTAAAACTAACTTTGGATGAAAGATAACACAAAAATATAAATTTGGATATAAATAACATGCTTAGATCAGTTTTCTACGTTGAGTTATGGCGTTCCAAAGTTCAGGGTAGAAACATTAAAGTTCTCAAAATCAAGTTCCTTTACGTTCAAGGCTCCTACTTATGATATGTCAAGGTTTTATTCCATTTCTTTGCATGCTTGTGTTTTAGACATAAATATCAAGGTTCCATCACACTTCTAAGTCATCAAACTAAAAAATAACAACACACAACAATATCTCATAACATCCCAAAACACAACAGCCCCTAATTCTCAACTACGCCACCTTTTTGGTTTATTTTCGATTCATGATTTTTAAAGTGTTTAAAGAGATGAGTTGATGGATATTTTGAGTGATATTAGACGTAAGGTTTATAGATTTTACTTACTTGTTTGAGGGCTCAAAGGATGGTAGTATGAAAGAACTTAGCTTTCGAAAAACACATCTCCTTGATTTCTTCTTCCTTTCTTCTTTTCTCCTTTTGTTCTATCTCCTTTCTCTCTCAAGCTAGTAGAACACCTCAGAACAAATGGAATTATGGTTTCTCTCCACTATATGGACGAAATATGAAGAGGAGATGGAGGGTGTTTGGCTTGCTTATATAGAGAAAAAGCTAGGGAACCAAAAGGGAGCAAAATGATCACATTTTAGTACTTTTTCCCCTCCTTCATATGGATTTATTTAATTTTGTGCTAGTTTTGAGGGAACATATCATATCAAGGAAAGGGAATACAGCTGGGGGGTCAGTTTGGGGGACAAAAAATCTAATCTCAATCAATCATGGGGTTTTGCATTGGTTTGCGTGCCATTTTGTGCAAGAAAATGCTTTAAAAGTTAATTTTTGTATCTTTTTGATATTTTTTCCCACTAAAACATATTATTTTAGTATGTTTATGATAAATTTAGTATTCTCATGAATTATCATATTTTTCATAGTAATTAATTAAATAGATGTAGTCCTTTAAGTCAAATTAAGCTAGTTTAACAATATAGGACTTTTTGACTTATTTTGGTGTGTATGAACTTCAATAATGATTTGTTTACTTTTATTAGCCCATAATATCATACTATTATGTATATTACTTGATTAACAAGTGTTGGATCATCATAATGCTTGATTGGACATCTCTCTCATCTTTTTAAGCTTAAAGAAAGCAAAAAGCTACTTTTTGGCACAACTCCCAATGTGGCCGGCCACTAAGGGAAATTTTTGTTATTTTTGATGTTATTTTGTCTTTTGGTACTTAATTGTACTTAAATTATTAATTTAGGGTGGTCATGTATCAAAATTTAGATTTTTAAGACTTTTTGCTGTATTAGGGGTAAAACGGTCATTTTACTTTAATCATGAGAATTTTTTATTTTTAATCTTATATTTCATGTTATTTACTTAATTTAGAATGTTGGGAGGTTCTCCGGGTGTTAAGGTTTTATTACTTGAGTTTTGGACCATTTTAGGGTTTCTGGATCGAATTAGGGTTTTGGGTTGATTTAGGGTTTCGAACCTTTTCCATGCTCCATGGCCTTGTGGGGTATTCGTCACTAATAGTTAGGGTTTGGGCTAGGTCTTTAAATGGGTTATTATCAATCGGGTTATTACAACTAGAGTATGAACCAGGTTGTTACAAACTACTCCCTTAAACAAATTTCATTTTCGAAATTTTGTCCCTTACTTCATCGTGTGAAAGGTTGGGGATGATATGCTAGCATTGTGCCTTCTCATATTCAAGTTGGATTTCTCTCTTTTTTGGTGCTATCCTTAGAGCTTTTATTAACAGAATCACTTTTCTTTTAGAGCACCTTGCTTTGGATCTTTACTAAGCTTTCCACGAAGTTACGCCCTTGTATTCACGTACAACTCATGGTGGCTGATAAGATGTTTGTATCGACGAGCACGTAAGCTAATCTTCTGTTGAAGTTGCTTGATCTACACACCTTTGCATTACTCGGTGTCAAGGTTTCACGTTGTTCTCTTTGAATCCGTACGATAGTGCTATTCTCTACTCATGCCCATTTCTTCTTCTGTCGGTAATCGATGATAACGTGATGTCCAGAGAGCTAGTCCATTCCGAGAATCACGTCGCATTCATAAAAATCCATGACTCATAGGTCGCATGGCATAAGGGTGTCTGTACTCTCAATGTGCATGTTCTACAAACAAAGTTTACTCGCGTGTGGTATTCTAAGGGTGTATCGACGCTTAGAGCCTGCTCTAACACTTCGGGTTCCAAGGGCAGAGATTGCATACATGTTAAAGACATGAAAGAATGGGATGCTCCAGATTCAAATAATACTTTCACTAAGGTATTGAGCAGTACGGACATACCTTATATGACCTGAGTGTCTTCCACCTCCTCTTCTTCATGCAGGGAAAAACACGTTCTCACATCGGTCGGTTCCCATTGTTGTTCCTGGTGTTCCCGTTCTTTATTCTATTGCTTAAACCTCCTTGGGGTCTCTAATTTTTTTGTTAAGCGACAACTTTCCCCTTTCATTCTGCGAGTTAACTGCTGGCCTAGCAACTTGAACAGGCTGTGGATATCTTGGTAGTTGATTCTGGGGTTGCCTCCATGGTTAGGGTTGGTTGCTCTGATTCCTCTGCGCGAGGCGTGGGCACTCATACTTCCTATGTCCTGGATGGCGATATTCGAAACATATCGCAGATGTTGCGGAGGGATCCCTTGGTTACCCTTATCTGTACTCCTGGTGGTACAATTTCTTAGGAATAGATATTTGGTTGCTTCTTATCGGTCCTCCAAAGCTGGTGCTTCCTCTATTCTAGTTCCATATCTTCTTTGAGTCTGCTAGATCGGTTTCAGCGAGCAAAGCTGCCCGAACTACTTGAGTGTATGTGGGGAGCTACAACCAAATCACCCTCGCTCGTATAGATGGTTTAAGGCCGCATTCAATCTTCCGTGCCTTAGACTTCTCATCCGGTACAATGGTTGCGGCAAAACGACTTAATTCCTCAAAGTGATTCACATACTGCGTTACTGACATTGAGCCTTGTTTAAGATTTAGGAACTCACGAACTTGTCCTTGACGAAAGGGGGCTGGGAAATACTTTTCCAAAATAGCCCTTTGAATTGGTCCCACGTCAGAGCTGCTACGTCCTGTGTGTTGTTGATCATGGAACACCAATGATCAGCTTCTCCCTTTAATAAATGTGTTGCTAAGGCCACTCGGTCAGCCTCAACTTGAACTCCCATTGAGTTAATTAACTTCTTAACCGCCCTCAGCCATTCTTCTACTTTCATTAGTTCTGCTCCTCCTCTAAACGTCGGGGTTCGCTATTTTCCCATCTTAGATAAGAACCACGCTCAATCACATACAAGGGGACGATTGATGCTAGCGGCTAGTTCTCGCAACACTTGGGCTAGTCCTGGTACTTCGTTGTCTATTCGCTCGTTAGCTTGTCGATGGTTTGGTCGTCTACTAACCATCTGAATAAAGAGGGAAAGTGAACAAATCCTTTACCGAGATTTAAGGAAAGATTCCTAGATAGTTCAAATGATAGGTTGTATGAGGCTAAATGGTCACGGTTAAGGCAATTACCGTTGACACAAATTGAGTGGTCATTTGGGGTTCAAGTGTAGGTGAAACAGGAGGAGGACAATGAATAATACTTAAACAAATGTCCTTGGAATTACTCCAGTACAATCAGATTCTGATAAAGAGATGATAAGCATTGGGCAGCCAAACTAGATATTTGCCCTGAAGTTATGTCGGCCTAACGTACTTTAATTCAAGCATCTAACTCTACTTCCCTAGTAAAGATTTCAAGGGTGTACAAAGAATTCACAAAATCACCGCAACAGATTGTGGTTTCAGAATCGAGAGAAAATGAACGATGACAAAAGATGTTATCAATGTCAAATGTTTGGAACAGGTAATTATCAAAGAATTGATATCGAGTTCTACGAAAGAAGATTTAGTTCAAGCATGAAGGTTTGAATTGGAGAAGAATCAAATGCGAATACGGTCATTATTAAGGCATGAAAACTTGAGGACACGGGTATTTCCTGAGATTGAATTTCTAATAGGGTTATCAACAAGACTTGGGTGCATAAAGGTTACCGACGAACAACACTTGACGGTACCATTGAGTACTGAGGATATAAGAAGGAAGGACATACAAAAGAACTTTAAAAAGTTGACACAAGGGCTTGGGATAAATGAGAAAAGGACTTATAAGGATGAAGTCGCAGGGTTTTAGCAGTTTCTCTCGAGGTAATATCTAAAACTTCTCCTAGTACGTACTCTTGTCTACTCCCCTTAAAATAAGATAACTCGTTGCATGAATCTTCGATCTTCGATCTCGATGTCCTTACTTGTCTTTTACATGTAGATTCCTTGTTGTTCTCAAACTCGGTAGCGTCCTAATACGACTCGTTAGAAGACTTAGATGCAGAAGATTTTAGTTCTTATAATGTATAGATGATAATAATAATTAATACAACGCGTCCTATAGAGCTCCAACGCGACAGAACGCATGATTTTCCATAACCTAAGGCCTGAAGGTTCACTAAACTTGGGCTCTGATACCAACTGTGATGCCCCGTCCTCCGGGCATGTCGGGACATACATAAATATAAATAAAGGGATATTCTAACAATTCATTCATATTTACATACGTTAATTATTACATCATAAAGGAGTTTTGAACTGATTAAAAGTACATAACGTATACAGTTTCACCAAGGCTTTCAAACATATTACAAGAGTGCAGGAAAACTGAAACAAAAGAACAAAAATAGAGGTATCAAATCCTCAGAACGCATCTATCAAAACACTCAGAACTCATTAGTGGGGTCCACATGCTCCTGGAACTCACCATGTTCCTCGAATTCTTCTTCCCCCTCTGGGACGACTTCCTCCAAAAACTTCTTCTCACCAGTGGCACGAAAGCCATGAGCCAAAGTCCAGAAGCAAAATACTCTAACCTTCTAACTAATCTTATGGCACAAAATATTCTACAACGCATATAATATAACCTCCAATACAATTTAAAGTCAAGGAGGTAGACAAATTTATGACAGGATAGCAGATAAGCCAATAAACATGCGTATATGAGATGCTGTGTACGCAATGCAGATGTCCAACCCGACATGCACCTAGATTATAAGATGAATTCTATACCAGGAATTACCAAAGTAGACTTGATGGGAATTTGATCGCCAAACCTATCCTCGCCTCGTTGCGAATATAAATGCTTCGTTTGGCTTTATACCATATCTGTTTTACTCAATGACAACGGCGTAGGGACGGGCCATTAAAATCCATCCTTATCCTCCGGCCAACAAAAATAATCAAAGTAATAATGCGCAAATAATCTCACATTAAGGACCAGGATGCTCGTTTGGCGTCAATCCAAAGTCAAAATAATCAAAACCAAAATGCTAGCGACAAACCCATGGTACCCAATAATATTCATGATAAACCATTTCAAACACCGAGGACGAACTCAGGGTGTATAAAGAAAATTTGTAGCACCAGGGATGAACCCAAGGTGTACGAGGGGAATATATCTCAAAATATTTATAAAAATGACTATCAGGGACGCCCTAGATTTAGAAGCAAGAAGAACAATTCAATACCGTCCACCCCAACAACGATGCACATATATAGACTCCAATAATGCCGGGATGCAAGTGACAATGTCTATGACGTATAATATGGATCTCAAGTGCAACTATCTATATCATGGCATCAATTAGCATGCAAAGTTCATTGTACAACTCACTAAGTATAAGGTACAAGTATGTAAAGTATAAGTTACAATTCTCAAGGTACAATTCAAACTTGATAGCATTAGTTTTAAATCACCATACATTCACTTAAAAACATTAATCAACTAATTCAAGTAAATCATCATATAAAACTCAGGTCTCATAGCAAAGGATACTCAAATCACACTTAGCCACTTTTAAGGCCAAAATCGAGTATTAAATTGAAAGGGTCGACAAGGTTTTGGGACATCTAGATTTGGAACGAAGTTATGATTTTTAAACAACATTTAGATAAAAATATTTCCTACAACTCTCGTGTTTAATGCTAATGACAAAACCTAATAAAATTGGGTGAATAAAACATTCTAAGCGAAAACGGTTTAGCACTTTCCTCAAAATTTTACCGAAATTAAGCCTCTGTTGATCTCGGTTTTGGTGTAATATATCAAGTCCAAATGAGTCCATTTCTGAATATGTTCTATTTTATCAAGTCCCCTATAAGTCTCATATTTAGTGCTATGGGTAGTTGTTTGGAACAAGTTAGTGTTTTTGGCCATTTTAGAAAATAGATTATGTCAGCCACCAAAACTCAGCAAAGTCAGTTTTGAACAAAGGGTTTGAAACGATTTTGGGGGATCATCCTGATGCATCTAAGCCTGATATTTGGACAGCAAGTAATTCAATATGTTAGCTACAATTTTCATGTAGACCACCTTTGGAGTAGGTCACTAAAAATAAGGGTTTTGGGCTACACAAAAGTATATGACATGGGCGTCCTTTGAGGGCTGAAACAAAATAGAGAGTTTCAAAGCGGTTTTGACTTATCCAAACTCAATATTTTGTGCTCAGTTTTGGTGGGTAGTTAGATATACATGTTATCTACAACTTTTATGTTTTAGCCCAAACTCGGAACTCATTGTAAACTAAGGTTTTTAGGTCGGTATTTTTGACTAGTCGAAAAACAACACACTTTGGTAAAATTGCAATATCTCGAGTTCTACTTAATCAAATGAGTTGAAACCAACTTTGGATGAAAGATAACACAAAAATATAAATCTGTACATAAATAACATGCTTAGATCAGTTTTCTACATTGAGTTATGGGGTTCCAAAATTCAGGGCAGAAACATCAAAGTTCTCAAAATCAAGTCCATTTACGTTCTAGGCTCCTACTTATGATATGTCAAGGTTTTGTTCCATTTCTTTGCATGCTTGTGTTTTAGAAATGAATATCAAGATTTCAACTGACTTCTAAGTCATCAAACTCAAAAATAACAACACACAACAACATCTCATAACATCCAAAAACATAACAGCCCCTAATTCTCAACTACGCCTTTTCGGTTTGTTTTCGGTTCTTAATTTTTAAAGTGTTGAAAGAGATGAGTTGAGAAATATTTTGAGTGATATTAAACATAAGATTTAGAGATTTTACTTACTTGTTTGAGGGCTCAAAATATGGTAGTATGGAAAGATTTAGCTCTAGAAAAACACCTCTCATTGATTTCTTCTTCCTTTCTTCCTTTCTCCTTTTCATCTCCCTCATTTCTCTCTCAAACTTGTAGAACACCTCAGAACAAATGGAATTCTGGTTTCTCTCCACTATATGGATGAAATATGAAGGGGAGATGGAGGGTGTTTGGCTTGCTTATATGGAAAAAAAGCTAGGGAACCAAAAGGGAGCAAAATGATCACATTTTTGTACTTTTTCTTCTCCTTCACATGGGTTTATTTAGTTTTGTGCTAATTTTGAGGGAACATATCATATCAAGGGAAGGGAATACATCTAGGGGGGTTAGGTTAGGGGACAAAAAATCTGATCTCATTCAATCGTGGGATTTTGCATTGGTTTGCGTGCCCTTTTGTGCAAAAAAATACTTTAAAAGTTAATTTTTATATTTTTTTGGTGTCTTTTCCTACTGAAACTTATTATTTTAGTATATTTATGATAAATTTAGTATTCTCATGAATTATCATAATTTTTATAGCAATTGATTAAATAGATGTAGTCCTTTAAGTCAAATTAAGCTAATTTGATAATATAGGGCTTTTTGACTTATTTTAGTGTGTACGAATTTTAATAATAATTTGTTTGATTTTGTTATCCTATAATATCATATTATTATGTTTATTACTTGTTCAACAAGTGTTGGATCATCATAATATTTGATTGGACATCTTTATAATCTTTTTAAGCTTAAAGAAAGTAAAAAGCTACTTTTTGGCACAACTCCCAATGTGGCTAGCCACTAAGGAGCATTTTTGTCATTTTTAATGTTATTTTGTCTTTTGATTTTTAATTATACTTAAATCCTTGATTTAGGGTGTCATGCGTCAAAATTTGAATTTTAAAGATTTTTTACTGTACTAGGGGCAAAATGGTTATTTTACTATAATCATGAGAATTTTTTATTTTTAATATTATATTTCATGTTATTTACTTAATTTAGAATATTGGGAGGTTCTCTAGGTGTTAAGGTTTCGTTACTTGAGTTTTGGATATTTTTAGAGTTTTTGGATCGAATTAGGGTTGTGGGTTGAGTTAAGGTTTCGAACCTCTTCCGTGCTTCATAGCCTCGTGGGCTAGCCATCACTAACACTTAGGGTTTGGGTTAGGTCTTTACACGGGTTATTATCAACCGGGTTGTTACAACTAGGGTCTGAACCGGATTGTTACATGAGCTATCGTTATTAAATGCTTATTTATTCTCCCCCCGTTAATATTGCAGATACCCTCCGATTAAATTAAATTACTGATAATTATATTTAATCGGCTTCTGCAAAATTTTTTTAAGCCCTTTTGCTTAATTTATTTGATTACCATATTATAAAATTCACCTGTAGGGTTTGACTCAGTATAAACTTATAAGTTTCCTTAAGGTGTATCATCAATCTCGATTATTTAGGGCATGAATTTCGTCACTAATTAATATCCACCATATAATTAATATCGCTATCCAACTCACTGAGATTACAGATTAGTACAAGATCGCATCCTCTAATGAATTAAAACAACAAATATTAAATATATGCAAATAATAATTATTTCGGGATTAAGAGTATAAGCATTCATAATAACCATATGGTGTAAATTAATTTTTAAAATCAGTACAAAATTAATTACCTCAACTTGATCCTGTTTAATACACACAAAATGTACTAACACAATAAGTCAAAATAATTGTCGAAACAATTTTCGTTCTCCGTCATCAAGATAGATCTACTAAAAGTTACAGTCATACCGATAGTGTGTCCAATTCCATCTAAACTGTGAATCAAAAACTTATATTCTATAAGAACTGATAATCTGGTCTTCTGTATGTAAGCTGAATTCTACACACTAGATTAAATACTATGTAAAATAAAAAATACACATGCACAATATTAAATAAATAATGAAACACATACTTTGCTCACTAAGATTTTCATAAAATAGAAAAAGTAATTTTATTAATAAATAAAATTAAATACTAAAATCAAAATCATGATTTTTAATATACAATCCTAACACGTGCCTGCTCTAACATTTTTGGGGAGGTTTGCTTTTTTAAGAGAGCTCTGCAGGTAGGACTTCGATTTCCTTTACATTTCCTTGTGAGGGAACTCCTTCACTTCTTGGGCAGCGCTCCTGGTCAGCTTATTCCTAATGCTTGGAGGATTCTGATCGAGAGCATGATCCTCTGGCAAGTGGTTAGCGAGGGAAAGAGCTATCTGAGCCTCCGTGAGATCTTGTGGTGCTACAAACCAGTAGAGCACCTCTGCGGGTACGTCAGCCTTCAAGCGCGAGACAGGCGTGGCCTGATCTCTAGCCTTCCTTCATCTAATAAACATTGGAAGGGCCGCTTCTTTTTTATTTTTGGAGATGGGTGGGAGTCTCATCCCTAGAAGGATATCAACAAGGCAACTCCACGTATATAGAAACTTTGGGCGAACCCCCCAAAAGATGGTTAGTGTGATTTAATTTTTTGCATTTTTGTCATTTTCTCCTTTTTCTGGTTAGACTTAAACTTGGTTAGGATCCATGCTTAGGCGTGTTAGGAACCCTAAAATATCTAATGAAGATAAAGAGAGAGTTGATGCTGCTCATGCTTATGAGAACAAGGATTGGTCCACCTTGGTCAACCTAGATTGCTTGAGTGAGTATCTTCTTGGACCTGAATCTATTACTAATAGTTATTCGTACTTTTCAAGGAAGATGGGCAAGGTAGACAAGGAAGTGCAAAAGTGACTAAAAGAGCTATGGGAGAAGATGAGTGCTCAGGGGGTGAGTGGTTCAGGTGCTTCGCCCACCAAGCAGCCCAAAATCTCTACCCAACGTCAGAAAGAGTTGTCTGGTTTTGGGTAATTCGGGAAGAAATAGGTCAGCGAGCTTGATGAACTTGAGAAGGGGCGCAGCGAAAACTCTAGAGGGGATCTGCCCGGCTAGGGGGCCGATCTGAACCTGGGCTACCCAAAAGAGAGCAGAACTGTCCCCGTTATCACTTTAGTTAACTTTTCAGCTCAGGACTTGTCTAACCTCTTCATTTTCGTGGAGGGTTAGTCTATACATAAAGTAATTGAAAACACCATTCCCCCCATCGATCAGAAAGCCATGAGGGCCTATTTCTCCAATGCCAAAAGAGATCGCTTCCATCAAGAGATGTCGAAGGTGAGCTGACTACCATTTAACATTTTTGGTTGTTTCTGCTTCAATTTTATTTTCTGAATTTTTAACTTTTGTTTTACTAAGGCTGATGCTCTAGGCCACCACGTAGTAGTACGCATGTCTGAATATCACACTGCGTGGAAGGCTTTAGAGAAGAGGCTAGCGTCTATTGCCTATCAGAACAAGCTCTTGAAAGAGCAGCTCGAGCCATTGAAGCATAAGAACACCGCATTCAAATCTGATCTGGCGAGGATCCATAAGATAGTTGAAGAGTTAAACAAAGAAAAGAAAGAGCTGATGGCTGATTTGGGAGCCAAACAGAAGGAGATCACCAATTTCCAATTCAGGTCCCGTGAGCTCGAGTTTAACAATGTCGGGGGGAAAGCTGGCTTTCTAGAGGAGTTCAAAAGATCAGGGGAGTTTGAGCAGATTATGGGGAAGCGAATTACCGAGCATATATATTTTGTTGACATGAGGGTCCTTTTGGCTGAGCAGTGGGACCTTGATTTTGAGGCCTTCCGTCATCAAGCTCAAATTGCCTTCCCAGATCAGAACTTCTCCACCATTTAACTTGAAGAGGATGACGCTTCTATAGTGGCTGGGTCTCCTCATGCTGAAGACGATGCTACTGACGCCGCTGGTGGCTCTGATCCAACTACTTCCCCCTAAAGTTACTGACTCTTAGGATTTTTCTCCAGCTTCCCTATCTTGGTTTTTTTTTTCGAAAACACTTTAAGTTGTTGAAACTTTATTGTTTTCCTTGGTTGTTTATTTTAGATATATTTTTTGCTTTATTGTTGAATGGTTCAACTTCGTGTTTTCTCTCGCACGTTACTGGATTGGATGATCTGTCTTGCTGGCCTTTGGATTTTCTTTTGGTATGTGTTACTTTGCCTCATGGCCCTCAGGGCTGAGCAGCTCTATTACTTGGTAGAACGAGCTTGAAGGATAATTACCTTGTGGTCAGCCTTGCCCTTTGACCCTTGGGTCGAGGCATTCCTTCGCTTGGAGGCTGATCATATGATCAGCCTCACCCTTTGACCCATGGGTTCAGGCACTCCTTTGCTTGGAGGATGATCATCTTGTGATCAGCCTTTCCCTTTGACCCTTTGACCCTTTGACCCTTGGGTTTAGGTACTCCTCTACTTGTGATCAACCTTGCACTTTGACCCTTGGAGGATGATCATCTTGTGATCTTCATTGCCTTTCGACCCTTGGATCTAGGCACTCCTTTGCTTGGAGGCTGATCATCTTGTGATCAGCCTTGCCCTTTGACCCTTGGGTCCAGATAATCCTTTGCTTAGAGTCTGATTATCTCGTGATCAGCCTTGCCCTTTGACCTTTAGGTCTAGGTACTCCTTTTCTTGGAGGATCATTGGGTCCAGGCATTCCTTCACTTGGAGGCTGATCGAAGGCTGATCATCTTGTGATCAGATCAGCCTTGCCCTTTGACCCTTGAGTCCAGACACTCCTTTGCTTGGAGGTTGATCATCTTGTGATCAGCCTTACAGGTGCGCTTATCAATTGTGGTTACATTGCTGAAATTATAAAACTGCTCTTGCCATTTTCATTTCATTCCTTTCGAATAACTTTCATTACATTCCTCAATCATAATCAAGATCTCTTAAAAGAAATGTACTTATTACATTAGTGCCCTGTTCAAGCATAATAACTTTTAAGGTGTTCAGCGTTCCAAGGATGGGTCAGATTTCTCCCTTCCATTGTTTGCAGTTGATATGCATCATTGCCGCAGGTGAATTTGACAACGTATGGCCCTTCCCAATTTGATCCCAATTTTCTGTCTATGGGGTTCTTTGTGGCTAGTGCAACTTTTTTGAGGAACAAATCTCCTGGCCCAAAGCTTTTCTCCTTAATATTGGAATTATAGTATTTACATACGCGCTCTTGATAAATAGTTGTTCTGACTGCTAACTGTTCTATAACCTCCTCTATCAAATCTAAGTCCACTCCTAGCTCTTGATCGTTCTACTCCAGGTCGAAGTAAGTTACTCTTGTGATGGTCAAGCCTACTTCCACTGGGATCACTACCTCATGCCCAAACACTAAGACATATGGGGTGGCCCTAGTTGGTGTACGCGTCGTAGTCTTGTGCGCCCACAATGCGTTTTGGAGTTCTTCTAACCATAACTTAATTCCCAGCTCTTGACAAAAGTTCTTGAAGCTTCGATTGTCAAATTGCCTTCCATTATCAATGACATTCGCCCTTGGGATTCTATATCGACTATGATGGTTTTCCACACGAAGCTGGTGACATTAGCTTATGTGATTTTTGCCAATAGTTCAGCTTCAACCCATTTGGTAAAATAGTCGATAGCAACCACTAAGAACTTCATTTGCCTTTTTGCCATGGGTAGTGGCCCGACGATGTCCAACCCCCACTGGGCAAATGGTCATGGACTTATCAAAACTGTTAGCTTGTTTAGAGGTTATTTGCTTACATTTGCAAAGCATTGACATTTGTCACATGTCTTGATGAAGGCCTTGGCATCTCGTAGCGTGGTCGGCTAGTAATATCCTGCTCGAGCCACCTTGTCGACCAGGGATCTGACGCCCGAATGATTTGCACATACTCCCTTGTACAATTCTCTTAGTATATACTGAGGCTCCTAATCAGCTACACATCATAGATATGGGGTTGAGATCCCTCTTTTGTAAAGGATTCCTCCGAGGATAACATATCTTGTTGCCCTGTACTTGAGCTTTCAGGCCTTGTTTCTATCTTTTGGCAATTCTCTCCCCTCTAGGTATTTCTGAATGGGCGTGGCCTAATACGAGGATTGGATTTTCATTATTTCCTGCCCATCTGACTGGTCTTCGATGCTCGGGCATTCCATCCCCTTCCATATTATCTCCTGGTGGATCGTGCTAAGATTGGAAGAAGCTAACTGAGCTAGATGATCGGCCTCTTGGTTATCCTCTCGCGAAACCTGCTGCAGGTTGACCCCTTCAAATGCCTTAAACAAGCTCTCAACTAGTGACTTATACTGCTTGAGCTTTTCATTTTTAGCTTCGTATGTTCCCCTAGTCTGTCAGGCTATTAGCTGAGAACCCGTATTGACTTATACAGCTGGGTTGCGCCACATGCCCTTACTACCGTGAGGCCATGCATTAGGGCCTCATAATTTGCCTTGTTATTGGTTACTTAGAAGTTCACCTGTATGGCGAGCCTAATCCTATCTCCCCAGGGTGATGTGATGATGAGGCTAACTCCACTAATGTCCTTCCGTGTTGACCCGTTTACACTAAGCGTTCACGTTTGTTGTTGATCCAATGGTTGATTTAGTCGGTGATCTATCTGTTCAAGCTCGTTGGGGGACTTGCTTCTGACTTATTTTGGGATACCACTTGAATTCTGCGACAAAATCAACAACTACTTGATCTTTCAATGCAGATCGAGGCCTATATTCAATGCCGAACTGTCCCAACTCGATTGACCACTGTTCCAACCTCCTTAAAGCTTTTGGTTTGTGTAGTATCTTTTTCGAAGGCTGATTAGTGAGCACTATCACTGTGTGCACTTAAAAGTAAGGCCGTAGCCTTCTGGTTGGGATGACGAGGGCAATAACCAACCTTTTCACATTAGGGTACCCACTTTCTCCTCCTTAGATGTGGTATATAGGTTTTTGTTGGCCTTATTTCATTCTAACCAAGGATGAACTCACAGCAATTTTGGATGTGGCTAAGTACAGGTACAAATCCTTATGTGGGGTAAGATTTGACAACAGGGGCGAGATGGTTAGATAATTTTTAAACTCTGCAAAAGCCTTTTTGTATTCGTCCATCCATGCAAACGCCTTCTTTAGAACTCGGAAGAAAGGCAAGCACTTATCTATTGCTTGAGAAACAAATCGATTCAGGGCAACTACCCTTCCTGCTAGTCTCTGTACTTTCTTAGTGTTGTCAGGGGTGCGCATATCCAGGATAGCTTTAATCTTATCTGGGTTTTTACTTCTATTCCCCTCTGGCTGACCATGAAGCCTAGAAACTTCCCTAACGAGATTCTGAATGCACACTTTGATGGGTTGAGTTTCATGTCGTACCTCTTTAAAATGGTAAACACCTCTACAATGTCCTCTAGGTGCTGGTCTGACTTTTTCTCTTCACTAACATGTCATCTACATACACCTTTACGTTTCTATCGATCTATTTTTCAAACATTGAGCTGACCAGCCTTCAGTAAGTTGTTCTGGCATTTTTGAGCTCGAAGGGCATGACATGGTAGCAGTAAAGGCCCTTCGAAGTTATGAATGCTGTCTTCTTCTGATCAGGAACGTGCATTAGGATTTGATTATAACTAGAGAATGCTTCCATGAAGTTGAGTAACTCGTGTTCTACTGTTGAATCCACCAACAGGTTAATTCGAGGCAACATATAGCTATCTTTCGGGTAAGCTTTATTTAAATCTGTAAAGTCAATGCACATTCTCCACTTTCCGTTGGACTTTTTAACCATTACAACGTTAGCTAACCATTTTGGGTGGGAAATCTCCTTAATGAAATCCGCCGCCTTTAGCTAACCAACTTCCTCCACTATTGCTTCATTTCTTTACTAGGAAAAAATTCTTTGCTTCTGCTTGACAGGTTTTCTTCTAGGGTCGACATTTAGCCAATGAACCATGATTACCATATTAATTCCTGGCATGTCGTTGTTGGACCATACAAAAACATCCTGGTGTAAGGAAAGGAATGTAATGACCCAGCTCAAAACATAGTATTAGCAACAGTTAGCCAACGAGATCCTAAGTTGCTAAAAGGCTAGAAACCCTAACTAACTCAAAACCCCAATTCGACTTGAAAATCCAAAAATAATCTAAAACTCAAGAGACAAAACCCTGATACCTAGAAAAGACTCCCAACATCCTCAACTAAGTAAATAACATGGAATATTAGATTAAAAATAAAATATTCTCATAATTAGGGTAAAATGACCATTTTGCCCATAGTACACAAAAAAGTCTTCAAAATTTGAAATTTGACAAATGAACTCACTAAATTAAAGATTTAAACACAATTAAGTAGCCAAAGGCAATATAACAACAAAAATGACCCTTAGTGGCCTGCCACCTAGGAATTTGTGCCCGAAAAATCACTTTTTACATTTTTAAACTCAAAATGATAAAAAGATGTACAAATCAAGCATTATTATGATCTAGGATTATTCAAACAAGTAACATACATAATAATATAATATTATAAGATAACAAAAGTAAATAAATTATTATTGAAGTTCTTAAATACATAAATAAGTCAAAAAGTCACATCTTGTCAAACTAGCTTAATTTGACTTAAAAGCCTACACCTAATTAATCAATTATTGAAAAAATTATAATAATTTATGAGAATACTAAATTAACCATGAACGTACTAAAACAATATATTTTAGTAGGTAGGGACACCAAAAAAACACACTAAATTAGCTTTTAAAGTATTTTCTTGAACAGTATGGTACCAATACCTCACTTAAACCCCAAGTTAATGCAAAATAAGCTTTTGGTATCCCTTAAGCTGACCATGGCCAAAATCCTTACTTTCAAATCTGAAAATGAATTTCTCAAATAGAGCAAATCTTGCCATGCACCCAATGGAAATGAAGAAAATTAAAAAAAAGGCTTACAACCCATAATTGTTTCAACTAACATTCCTCTTTAAAATGAAGACCAAATGCTCCGTTTCTTCTCTACATTTTTGGCTAAGAGAGCTGAGAGACCAGATTTCTAGTGTTTGTAAGTGTTCTTCCAAGTTTGAGAGAGAAAGGAGGGAAGAAGAAGAAGAGAAGGAAGAAGGAGCCTAGGAAGATCAATGAGGTGTCCCTAAAGCTAAGTCCTTCCAACCTTCCACCATTAGATCTTCCAAACAAGTAAGTAAACCTCTAAACTCTCTGCTAACCTCATACAAAAATCTCGCTCAACTTCTCCCTTTAAACACATCCAAGATCAAGAACCGAAAAATGAATCAAAAAGTCATTGTAGTGAGTAAACTAAGGATTGTTCATGTTTTTATAATAAGAGATGTGTTTATATGCTGGTATTCTTGAGTTGTGAAACTTCTATCAGTTGTAGAACATTGGTATTTAATTATAAAACCCATGCATACAAAGAAAATGAACCAAATCTTGACATACTATGTGCTAGGTGGCTAGAACATATGTAAGCCCGAGATTTGAGCTTTTTAAGTACTCTGCCCCAATTTTTAAAAATTCATAACTAAATATAGAAAAATGATCTTAGTGTGTTCTTTATGTCTAGAGCTAGATTCATATGTTATCTTCCATACAAAATTTGTTTGAACTAATTTGAGCAAGTAGAACTTGAGATATAACATTTTTACCAAAGTGTGTCAGTTTCAAACCAATATGTATTGTAGACCCAAAAACTTTATTTTCAAACGTGATTTGAGCTTAAGTTAAAACATGAAAGTTGTAGATAACATATAGTTGGATGATTTAGTTTTAGGATTATGCCTTTCAAAATTTAGTTGGATGATTTTGGTTTCTGCAACAATTTTTAATCAACGATTCGCCAAGTTTTTTATTAGGCTTAGGATTTTAAGATAACGTGGAAACTCTAGCTACCTAATCACTGACCGAATAATATGAATTAACTCGTTAGGTTTTATAGCAGCATATAAATATGCTACAGCAGGGACCTATGAAGTAAATAAGACAAGGGCTTTCAATGTAATTATGAAATCCTGCCTCAACTCAGAAGTAATTTCATAAAAATATAAATTATAATTCATTCCACTAAAGAATTATAATTGCACTCTCAGTCTTACTCTCAAAACCATAGTATTCAAGCTCATGTTATTAAATGCTTATTTATTCTCCACACGTTAATATTATAGATACCCACCGATTAAATTAAATTATTGACAGTTATATTTAATCAGCTTCTTCAAAAATTTCTTAAGTCCTTTTGCTTAACTTATTTGATTGCCGAATTATAAATACCACCTACAAAGTTTAGCTCGGTGAAAACTTATAAGCTTTGTGAGACCCTAACCTTTTTTAATTTTTGTAATATTTCGACGTGTTGTTTATTATTTTTACAATAGCATGTTTGTGTGCGTTTTAAGCATGTTCGAGCTTAGAAATGCATGTTGGGTTGGGTACTGGGATCGTTGGGAGTTGTGGTGTGACGTTTAGCAAAAAAAAAAAAAAAGAAGATATTTTTGTGGCCTATAAATATCTAGTCTTAGATATTTTGGTGGAGATATTTTTCAAAACTTGGAGGCCAAGTTTCATTTTCCAAACAAAAACCTCTGCCTTCTTTCTAGATTTTTTTGGGGCCCGGGCTTTATTTTTGGCGATTGGGTAGTGGATCCTTACTATTTACATCGAGGGCTACGCGTTCATTCGGACATAATTTTGTTTCGACGAAATTTGTTTTTTACGGAGTTCGAGGTGTCGAGTTTTTAACTCAACGTGATAGGATCCTAGACTATTTTGTCTTTAAAGGGTGTTATGTGCAAATATATGTGTTTTTACCGTTTAAAAATGCATGAAAAGTTGGTTTATTTATAAAAAGTTGGTTTATTTTTGAAAAGTTGGATTTTGGTTCAAAATCTCTTTTGGGGTGATTTCGGTTGGAGGAAAAGGGGTTTGAGGCTTTCCTTTCGGTGTATCTTTGTTGTTTTGAGTTTGCGTATGCCCGTCAGCTGTAAAGGAGGTGTTTGGCTGGTTTAATTTGGGGCTGAGAAGTTGTTTCACTAGCTTGGGTTTGTTTTTCACCATCGCCTGTAGCTTCTTCTAAAATTTGAGAATTTTGGATTTTTGTGTTGACACCTTTTTCGGTTAGTGTCGACACATTTTCCTTCTGTGGTGTTGAGCACGCTTCAGCGGCTATTACATTGAACTCTCTGTTCTTTTGTGTCGACACATTTTCTGTTTGTGTCGACATACTTTTCCTTCCGTTGGTGCTGAGTATTTTGCTGTTATTTATGTTGACACAATTTCTGTTGGTGTCGACACATTTTGTCGCTGGTGTCGACATTTTTCTGTTTGTGTTGACACATTTTCTGCTGCTGTTTGTGTTGTTACTCTCGGTTCTTTTGTGTCGACACCTCTGCTATTTGTGTCGACACTTCCATTGTTTGTGTCGATACCTTCGCTGATTGTGTTGACACATTTTCTGTTTCTGTCGACACTTTTCCTGTTAGTGTCAACCTTTTTCTTCCTTGTGTGAGAAGGAGAGTTTTGAGATTGGGGTGGGTTCTAAGAGCCCTTGGTTTACTAGAATGTCATATTTTCATGTTTAAACCATATTTGTTTGGATAAAAGCATGTTTTACATTTTTTTTGATTTATTACATCATATGACTTGTGGAGGTATGATTTTCAAATGTGGTTTTGAAAATGGTGATTTTTGATACAAATCTCAACATTTGGTGTTTTGGAGGTTTGGAGCTAACCCTTGGGGTTGAGTTTCAGTTTTGGAAACGTTTTGTTGAAAACGGAGATAAACATTTTAAAAATATTTTTGTTGATCTCCATGATAATAGATGGATCTTTATATATGTTTAATGTATTATTGTGAAAATATTTTCGTAGTTATACTACGGGTTGATTTTTAAATGATTCTAGATGTATCGATATGGCGGGTATTTGGCACGAGTTGCCCTTGGTAGAAGTCCAAAAATGTGCGCAGAGTCGGTATCTTTGTCTTTCGGGGTAGTTCCTGTAAAGAAGGCGTGTGGGTGCTTTTGTCCCTCGATTTTAGTCCGATAAGTCAGCTCTTACGTTGTGGTGGCTTTGTGTAGAACTTGCATTTACCTAACCGGTCCTACGATGTGTGGGGATTGGGTAAAGGGGCAGGAGTCTATAGTTGCTACATCTGTTCCCTTGTGATGGAGTTGGTACATAGGAATTATTTTATCTTTTCTCCTTGGCGGTGTGGCCCGAGTGGAGCAAACTGTATTATTATTTTATTTTCCTCGATGTGTGTTTCAAGTGGAAAATACCATTTTCTCTTTTCTTGGTGTGTGATCCGAGTGAAAAATAATGTTTTGGTTACTGCTTTTCTTTAACTGTGAAAACGTTATTTGCATTGTTGATATGCATGGTTTTAAGGATGGAAACGTGGAGTTTTATGAAGTAAAACCGTTTTGAAGCTTGTGTTGGCCTGATGGAAAACTTGTGATTTTGGGCTGGAAAAACTTTTTGGCTCCTGTGGTTGAGCCTGTATGCTTGTGATTGCATATCCTACTTTACAGCTTTATAGTATGTTTCTATTGGGCTTTGGCTCACGGTGTGAGATTTTACCGTAAAATTTTTTTCAGGTAAGCGTGGCCCTGTAGGTTGACCCAGTGGTGCTCGGAGGTGACTGATAACAAGGTCCTGTTGTCTTGTTTTGTTAGGTAGTTTATACCTTTCTGTATATGTTTCATGTTTTGAGATAACATGTTGTAAAAACATATGTAATGATTATGGATATATGCGTGTTTTAATGCTTTTGAGAGAACCTTGGGTTAGTTGTTGTTTTCTGTAGTTTCTTACTACATTTTTCGTTGATTGGATTTAACGGTTTACAAATGAGATTTTCAAATGATTTAAGCTTCATTTAAACTCTTGTGCTTTGAGGAAGATTTTTGGAACGGCCTAAGCTTCTTTTAAAATGAAAAGATTTTTCTTATTCAAAACACGTATTTGTTTTTAAAGGCTTGGGTTGTGGGCTGCAATCGTAGTCTCTTGGCTACTCTTTTAAATCAATAAACTCTCGGTAGTACGTTTTTATAAAAGTTTTAGCCTTATTTGGCCTTCTGGTTCTAAATCCCTTTTGTTCGGGTGGTCTTGGTGGTTGTTCTGTAGCTTTTCGTGTGACCCAAAGTTTGGGGTGTGACAACTTGGTATCAGAGTTTTGGGTTCGAATACCTATGAGTTGTGGGAAGATGGTTCATTACCTTGTGAGGATGTGTGTGTGCTTGGTTGCCTGTGTTTAGAACATGAGCATGTTGATGTCGTGTATATGTGAGCATGGTGGTTGGACCTTGGGATTGATTAGTCTTGCCTTTGGGCGTTTGGATTAACAAACTTAGGAGCCAAGTTGGAAACGCGTTTCGCAGACGTGATTTCTAGCAAGAAATCTAAGTGGGTTATCCAAAGTGACGCATCATTCTTATTAGTTCTCCTTGGTATTGATGTTGTGTTTGGATAATTGTTGTGGCTATGTATTAGCATGATTATGTGGTACGTGTTAGAAGTAACATGATAGATCGACCTTAGGTTGTTGTGTTTCATATTTTCTTTATATATAACCTGTACATCCTTTGAGACGACGACACTGTGATTTGTGTCTTGGAAGTGCGACTCGATTGCTATTAGTGCAAAGGTACGATTATGGGTTGAGCGTCGATCGCTTGGTATGCTGTGGAACTCATCAGTGAGTTGGGTTCAGCCGAGTGAGGTTGGCCTCGGTTGGTAAACCGTTGAGTGTTTGCATGAGTAGAGTTTTGCTCAGGTGTAGTCGAAGTATGGTTGATTGCCTTGGCTCGGGTAGCTAGCTTCTCTTGAGAGTACGTTATCAGAAGTTGTAGGGATAGCCTTGTGAGTAGGGGCGATGGGGTGTCGGAGACCATGGGAACTAGTTGTGGTGATTAGATTGTGGATAGTGATAATCCCTTTTGGTTAAGGTTCGGTGTACATGGTTTTGGCCGTGTGATAGATTAGGTACGTCATGAGCCATACTATGTCATGAGCCGTGTACTTGGGATAGAGTATAGACGGGAACATAGTGGATGGTAGCGTAGTAATCCTTGGTCGGGTATATGCTGAGACAGCAGAACATGAGTGGTTCTGGGAATATTCCTGACATCAGGATGTTGAGAGTGGTCAGCAGGATGTTGATGGCAATCAACAGGATGTTGACAGTAGTCAGAGTAGCATATGAGGATGTTGTTGTTGGTAGTCTGAGTAGTTCTGATGACCTTGGACGTTGTATACCTCCTTGAGGTTTCAGAATTGAGTTCCGAGTGAGTGATCCTAAGGATGTGGGAATGAGTATGAGTTGCGGTTATGTTGGGAAGAGTACGGGTTATTGCTGTATGGGAATGTGTAAGGGTTCCTACGACGAGTACTAGTTTTGCAGAATTCCTACGGGAATGCTGGTTAGTGATTTGGTCGATATCCTAATGATGAGAAGATCACGTTTGGGAACCGTGCTAGGTTCATGTGGTTGGCTTAGTGCTGAGATGACGTATCCTGGGTATGATGTGTGTGGAGGTTATTTGTGTTCCACCTTAGGTTTAGAGATGGGTAGGTTGTTTGCCCATGGGAACGAAGTGTGGAGTTATGAGATTCAGTAATGTACCATGTGATTTGGCTAGCCTCGGGTGATAGGTGAGAGATCGTAGGATACGATGCCTGTGATCGATGCGTGCTTTGAGAGCGGAAGTGCAGAAGGTGTCTGCATGGTTGTGGGAGTTATTAGTAACTCTAAATGAAAGGTCTTAGAATTGGGTTCCCTTTGGTTGATGCTATGCCTTGGATAGTAAGCTCGAGACTGTGATGTGATAGTGGTTTGCCTAGCAGGATTTAGGTTGTGTAGCGCAACCTTGTGAAGTGAGGTTTTGGGTACAATGGGATGTGTTGTACCAGGTACGCGGATTGATGGTGTTCACGTGTGTGAATGAGGTTAGAGAGAGCTTGGTGTAGTGGATGACCTGAGTATTGTGATCGGAGTTGACAGCAGCTGTGTGACTGTAATCAATGTGGCCTCGAGGTAGGACTTATAGAGTTCTTATAGGCTAAGTGTTGAGGAGTACTCCCAGTACACTGAGGTTGGGTCATGGTTTCTTGTTGCCCTTTGTCTTTCCTTTGGATGGAAGGAGAGAGAGAGAGTTTTCTTATAAATAATTATCTGGTGCGAGATGTTTCACCTCGGTTGGATGGAGATGCCAAGTTCTTGATTGGTTCAGGTTTTGGCTGTGTTCTAAGACTGTGAAATTTCAGTGGATCTATACTCGTGTGTGACCCTTAGAGTTGTGACTCAGGGACTTGTGTCGCCGTGATTGGGTGATTATAAGATGGATTCTTCGTGGCTTCGACGTGTGGTGCGAGATGCTCTACATCTGAACATCTGTGTGTGTGACCTGGGATCCGATTGCTCCCGCGGTTGAAAACCATAAAGAATTGCATGATGGGGTTGGTATTCTCCCACAGTGGAAGACCGTAAAAAGAGTACATGTGAGTGTGGTTAACATGATAGGTCGTGGTAACCTAGTCAGTGTGGCTTGTTTGCATGATGGTTGAACCATATGGGTTGTGTTCCCTATGCTGTTTGTTCTTGATAGGCAAGGAAGTTAGTGTTGAGATGTAGAGTTCTTTTGCAGTGATCAGTTGAGGACCGTTGACCGTTGTGTACGTATGGTCATGTCTCTAGCTCTCGACAGAGTGGGAATTTTTTCAGAACAGTGCAGTTGTGATATGCGTATGGTGGGTTTCTAGTAGACTTTTGTGAGTCTGGCTTTTTGTTCTGTTTGAGGACTTGGAACTGCTAAGAGTTCTTAGAGTCGAGGAGTAGTTGTCGACTGTGGTAAGTGTTGTGCTTTGGCATAACTGTTATTTGTATGGATGGTGGTCCCGAGAGTATGCGAAAGTATGAATCAGAAAAGATATGATGTTTGAGAAGCCTTAGTTAGCGTGGCCTGTTTGGACCGACGCGATTGTTTGGTTGTGAACGAAAGGGCCGTGATGAGTTCAGGATGTGAGAAAATTGCTAAGTATAAGAGGCAAGTTTTGATTGGTTACTTGACAGATAAGTCTTGGGTTCGAATAATCTATTGTTGTGGACTCAAGGAAGCTTCTCTCTGGAGTTAGGTGTTTGTGTTGTTGCTGTTGGATGGGTATCGTGTCAGCTTCAGTTATGGCGTTGTTAGCATCAACAGGGTAATGATGTGGTATCAAAGTCAGTGGTCGTCTAGTGATCGTCAGAACTTGAGTAGAGTTTGTGCGTGGAACATGTGACTTCATATGATCGATGTCGGAGTACGACATCGTGTGTTTGGACTTGTGGAGATAGTCTTGGGTGTGCATGGTGAGATGCAATTGAGCAAGTCATGGCAGTGTGAGTCGAAACTTGACCCGATGTTTCATGGATGACAGTAGTGTCAGTGGAATTTGTTGTGCGATCAATCTGTATGGAGGTTGATTCTTCACGCCGTGTTTACCTTGTGACAACAGTTTTGGGGGTTTCAGTTGCAGGGACATTTTTGTTGTTATACAGTGTTGCTGGGTTTGCATCTGTGTTTATTGATGGTTGATGAGCTGGTGTTTAGCTTGGGTTTCAGTGTTGAATTTCGGGGACAAAATTTCTTTAATAGGGGAAGAGTTGTGAGACCCTGACCTTTTTTAATTTTTGTAACGTTTCGACGTGTTGTTTATTATTTTTACAATAGCATATTTATGTGAGTTTTAAGCATGTTCGAGCTTAGAAATGCATGTTGGTTTAGGTATCGGGACCGTTGGGAGTTGTGGTGTGAAGTTTAGCAAAAAAAAAAGAAGATATTTTCGTAGCCTATAAATATCTAGCCTTAGATATTTTGGTGGAGATATTTTTCAAAGCTTGGAGGCTAAGTTTTCTTTTCCAAACAAAAACCTCTGCCTTCTCTCTAAATTTTCTTGGGGCCCGGACTTTGTTTTTGGCGATCGAGTAGTGGATCCTAACTATTTACATCGAGGGCTGCGCGTTCATCTGGACAGAATTTCGTTTCGACGAAATTTATTTTTCACAGAGTTCGAGGCATCGAGTTTTTAACTCAACGAGGTAGGATCCTAGACTGTATTGTCATTAAAGGGTGCTATGTGCAATTATATGTGTTTTTACCATTTGAAAATGCATGAAAAGTTGGTTTATTTATGAAAAGTTGGTTTATTTTTGAAAAGTTGGATTTTGGTTCAAAATCACTTTTGGGTTGATTTCGGTTGGTGGAAAAGTGGTTTGAGGCTTTCCTTTCGGTGTATCTTTGTTATTTTGGGTTTGCGTATGCTCGTGAGTTGTAAATGAGGTGTTTGGCTAGTTTAATTTTGGACTGAGAAGTTGTTTCACTAGCTTGGGTTTGTTTTTCACCATCGCCTGTAGCTTCTTCTGAAATTTGAGAATTTTGGATTTTTGTGTCGACACATTTTTCGGTTAGTGTCGACACATTTTCCTTCTGTGGTGTTGAGCACACTTCAGTGGCTGTTACATTGAACTCTCTGTTCTTTTGTGTCGACACATTTTCTGTTTGTGTCGACACCTTTTTCTGTTGGTGTCGACACATTTTCTGTTTGTATCGACACAATTTTCCTTCTTTGGTGCTGAGTATTCTGTTGTTATTTGTGTCAACACAATTTTTGTTGGTGTCGACACATTTTGTCGCTGGTGTCGACACTTTTCTGTTTGTGTCGACACCTCTGCTGTTTGTGTTGACACATTTTCTGTTTGTGTCGACACCTTCGCTGGTTGTGTTGACACATTTTCTTTTTGTGTCGACACCTCTGCTGTTTGTGTTGACACATTTTCTGTTTGTGTCGACAACTTCGCTGGTTGTGTTGACACATTTTCTGTTTGTGTCGACACTTTTCCTGTTAGTGTCAACCATTTTCTTCCTTGTGTGAGAAGGAGAGTTTTGAGATTGGGGTGGGTTCTAAGAGCCCTTGGTTGACTAGAATGTCATATTTTCATGTCTAAACCATGTTTGTTTGGATAAAAGCATGTTTTGCGCTTTTTCTTGGTTTATTACATTATATGACTTGTGGAGGTTTGATTTTCAAATGTGGTTTGGAAAATGGTGGTTTTTGATACAAATCTCAACACTTGGTGTTTTGGAGGTTTGAAGCTAACCCTTGGGGTTGAGTCTCAGTTTTGGAAACGTTTTGTTAAAAACGGGGATAAACATTTTAAAAATGTTCTGTTGATCTCCATGTTGATGAATGAATCTTTATACATGTTTAATGTATAATTGTGAAAATATTTTCGTAGTTATGCTACAGGTTGGTTTTTAAATGATTCTAGATGTACCGAGATAGCGGGTATTTGGCACGAGTTGCTCTCGGTAGAAGTCCGAAAATGTGCGTAGAGTAGGTACCTTTGTCCTTCGGGGTAGTTCCTGTAAAGAAGGTGTGTGGGTGCTTTTGTCCCTCGATTTTAGTCCGTAAAGTCAGCTTTTACGTTGTGGTGGCTTTGTGTAGAACTTGCATTTACCTAACCGGTCCTACGATATGTAGGTATTGGGTAAAAGGGCAGGAGTCTATAGTTGCTACATCTGTCCCCTTGTGACATAGTCGGTACGTAGGAATCATTTTATCTTTTCTCCTCGGCAGTGTGGCCCGAGTGGAGCAAACTGTATTATTGTTTTATTTTTCTCGATGTGTGTGTTGAGTGGAAAATACCATTTTCTCTTTTCTCGGTGTGTGATCCGAGTGAAAAATAACGTTTTGGTTACTGCTTTTCTTTAACTGTGAAAACGTTATCTGCATTGTTGATATGTGTGGTTTTAAGGATGGAAACGTGGGGTTTTTTGAAGTAAAACCGTTTTGAGGCTTGTGTTGGCTTGATGGAAAACTTGTGATTTTGGGTTGGAAAAACCTTTTTCGCTCCTGTGGTTGAGCCTGTATACTTGTGATTGCATATCCAGCTTTACAGCTTTATAGTCTATTTCTATTTGGTTTCGACTCACGACGTGGAATTTTGCTGTAAAATCTTTTTCAAGTAAGCGTGGTGCTGTAGGTTGACCCGGGGGTGCTCGGAGGTGGCTGATAACGAGACCCTGTTGTCTTGTTTTGTTAGGTAATTTATACCTTTCTGTATATATTTCATGTTTTGAGATAACATGTTGTAAAAACATATGTAATGATTGTGGATGTATGCATATTTTAATGCTTTTGAGAGAACCTTGGGTTGGTTGTTGTTTTCCGTAGTTTCTTACTACATTTTTCGTTGACTGGATTCAATGATTTACAAATGGAATTTTCAAATAATTTAAGTTTCATTTAAACTCTTGTGTTTCGAGGAAGATTTTTGGAACGACCTAAGCTTCTTTTAAAATGAAAAGATTTTTCTTATCCAAAACACGTATTTGTTTTTAAAGGCTTGGCTTGTGGGCTGTGTAGACACCCCAATTTGACCCCGCCTAATCTTAGGCGAATCCGATGATGAAAACATGTGAAATAGTGCCTCAGTACGATCCTCGGGAGGAGATCCAAGCTCAGTATTTGAACCCAGTCATAAAAAACCTTCAAAACCAATGAAATTGTACCAAACCATTGATAACTTGTTGCCCAAGTCATTGTTAGAAGTGGCGACCGCCATGTTAATTGTGGCGGCCATTAATAGAACCTCTTGGAAACCCTAGCAAAAAGTGGCGGCCGCCAAATCACATTGTGGCGGCCGCCAATAGAACCTTTTCCAACCCAGCGGCTGCCAACTTGGATTGTGGCGGCCGCCAACTCCAAATGGCTTGACGTGTCCCAAAACGTGGCAACACCTCATTGGTTGAAGAATTCTAT
>JAULJZ010158737.1:0-27520 GCA_032270985.1 Heliamphora pulchella | reverse complement strand
TGTACATCATCTGAACACAATTAATCAATCACTTCAGGATTAAGAGTTCGTGCAATACATGATAATATGGGATGTGGATCAATTCATATAGTTAGTATAGAATTGATCATCCTGTTGATCTCGCTCAATACACTCCAAGTGTACTAACACATCGAGCTCAAACATCGAATTTCCAAAACCTGAATTCAATCCATTCGACCTAGCCAAGACTAGCTACAATAACGATGTACTACAATTATACCAATGGAATGTCTGGGTCCATTGCGATTGTGAGCCTACCTGTATAATCTGTCAGAACCTTTGACCCGATCTTTCGTGCAGCATGAACCGAGTCAAATACTGGATAGAATATACATACTATGCATTCATACATCACAAATATAAATATAAAATCATAAATGCAAAACCATCTCAATTGTTTCTCATTAATATGCTAGGGATCCATAATAAAATACATAAAAAGCAAAACTTTTCAGTATACATTCCCAACAGCTATTATCTTTTTCCTGTGACTAAGATAGACCTACTAAAACTTCGTGCTACAATCGTACTGATGGTATGCCCATTTCCATCTAAACTGTGAATATGAAACTTATATATTTTGGAAGAACCTAAAATCTGATCTTCTGCATGGAAGCCGTACTCTACACACCAGATTAAATACTATACATAATATCGAACATCCATGCATAACATTAAAGAAATAATATACATATATTGCTCATAAAGATTTCTCATAAAATGAAAAATTAATTTTATTAAAATAAAATTAAATACTAAAAATATAATTTTCAATATACAACCTTAACAATCTACCACTTATAGTCAAAACCATGCTGTCTTACATCTGACTCCTATGCCCTCTACATGACTATCAAAAGTCTTAGCCGATAAGCTCATTGTAAAGGATCTGCAAGGTAGTCTCCTGATACAACCTCTATGTCCAACTGAAAATCTGAGTCTGTATGCCCTAAAGGTACTAGACTATCTGCCTGGTAAATCAACATATAATCCTTAGTCCTTTTCAGGTACTTGATTAAATTTTTTACCGCAGTCCAATGATCATTCCCTGGATTAAACTGATATCTGCTAACCATGCCAACCACAAAGCAGGTGTCAGGTCTAGTGTAAACCATAGCATACGTGAGGGTTCCTACTGTCGAAGCATAAGAAACTGCCTTCATCTTCTCTATCTCATCAGGTGTCTTAGGACACTGATCCTTGGATAGAGTGATTCCATACCTAAAAGGGAGAAACCCTTTCTTAAAATCCTGCATGCTAAAACGAGCAAGGATATCATCGATACAATTTGCTCGTGATAAGCCCAACATCCTTTGTTTTTGATCTCCCACAAGCTTAATCCCAAGGATGTGACTGGCTTCTCTCAAGTCCTTCATATCGAACTGTCCAGATAACCATACTTTAACCGTAGATAATACCCCCACATCATTTTCAATGAGCAAGATATCGTCTACATAAAGTACTAGGAAGGTCACCACGCTTTCGTCACGCTTCTTGTAGACACAAGACTCATCTGGACTTTGATCAAAATCATAAGACTTAATGTTTTGACCAAACCGAGTGTTCTAAGACCTCGATACCTGCTTAAGTCAATAAATGGATCTCTTAAGCATACACAACATGTGTTCTTGGCCCTTTGTAATGAATCTGTCTGGTTGTATTATATAGATACACTCGTCAAGACTTCTGTTAAGGAATGCTGTCTTGACGTTCATTTGCAAGATTTCGTAATCAAAATGAATAGCAATGGATAAGAGAATCCAGATAGACTTAAGCATGGCTACCGGCGAAAAGGTTTCCTCATAATCGATCCCTTCTTTCTGAGTAAACCCTTTACCAAAAAGCCTAGCTTTAAAGGTTTCAACCTTCTCGCCTGCTCCTCTCTTCCTCTTGTAGATCCACTTACATCCAATGGGTTTTATCCCTTCGAGTGGTTCTACAAGTTTTCAGACCTGATTGAAATACATAGATTTCATCTCTAAATTCAGAGCACTTTGTCATAGAATTGCATCTTTGCCTTGAATTGCTTCATTGTTGTTATAGGGTTCAGTATCTGATTCTGTCGGGATCCTGTCAAAAGACTCTCCAAAGAATATATATCGATCAGGTTGATGAACAGTCCTTCCACTACGATGAGGCGCTACTTTTGTCTGTGTACTAGTAATAACAACTGCACTGCTGAATCTAAACCTTGTGCATAAGCACTCTATTCTTGATTTGCACCTGTCCCGAAAATGCTCTCACTACGACGAGGTAATAGAATATTAGTAACTTATTCTTTCATTCTATTGGTATTTTCTCTCAGTTCTTCCAGAAAAATATTGCTTTTGGGCCTGTGATCCATAATATAATTCTTTTCTAAAAATCGGGCATTGGTGCTAACAATAACCTTTTGATCTTTAGGATTATAAAATAAACCACCATTCGTTCCGTTCGGATACCCTACAAAGAAACAAACTTCTATCTTTGGCTTCTACTTACCTGCGTTCTCTTTTAGCACATGTGCTGAACACTCCCAAATTCAAATGTGTTTTAGACTAGGCTTACACCTGATCCACAATTCTGTGGGAGTAGAAGGTACTGACATAGAAGGTATCAAGTTCAGAATGTAAGCCGCTGTCTCTAAAGCGAGTTCCCAAAATGAATCGGATAAACCTGAATAACTCATCATGGACATTACCATTTTCATAAGAGTCATATTCCTTCTTTCTGCTACACCATTCTGCTGCGGAGTGCCAGGTGCAGTCAACTGCGATGTAATCTCCTCTAATGACAAGTACTCCTTAAACTCTCCAAAGAGGTATTTTTCAATACAGTCGGATCGTAGTGATTTAATACTTTAGCTCTATTGTCTTTGGCCGAGAAGGGCCTCTTGGTCATTTTACTTTCTATGTTAGATTCACAGACTGGAAGTGCCTCCACTTCTAATGAACTCAAAAGTCCATCTGCTACCAGTCTGTTTATCCTTTTTAGATTAATATAACCCAAGCATAAGTGTTAAAGAAATGTTTGGTTTATTAAAGAATGAAACTTTCTCTTATATGGTAAATTAGATGTGTTATTCATTTCAGTCAATTGCAGTGTAGGAGAGATTGGACTAATAATACAAAGATCATCCACTAATGTAGCAGAATAGATAACCCGTTTATTATTCTTAATAACCATAGAGTTATTAAAATAAATCAAATATCCGTCTTTAGTCAATCTAGAAACGAAAACTAAGTTCTTCTAATGGCAGGTACATAATGGTAATCTCTCAATATTAAAGCTTGATCTCTACCAAAACAGAGAGTGACATCTCCTACTGCAACTGCTGTTACCTTTGTATTATTGCCACATGCAAGTAAATCTTTCTATCACTAAGTTGTCGGATTTTCTGGAACCCCTACGATGAATTGCAAATATAATTAGTGGCTCCCGTATCTACACATGAGGTATCGATAGATAACACTGCTAAACATGTTTTCACAATTAGTGAACAGAAAATACCCTATTTGTTCTGTCTTTTTAGAAATACTGGACATAGCTTTTTCTAGAGCCGGGCCTGGTTGTAGTGAAAACATCTGCCTTTTGACTTTTTCACACCAGTCCGTGGCCCACTAACTACCCTGAAAATTGTGTCTCCCTTTTTTGAACATTTTTCTTCTTCATGCCTTTCGACCTAGAGGAAGAACATTTTTCAGAAACAAACACATTTCTTGATATTGAAGGAATGCCATTTGTAATTAAAACTATATCCAAGTTACACTTCCAGTCAACAAAATTCAGTCCCGTAAGTTTGTTTTCTTCGAGTATAGAAGCGAGTGGGTTGAAATCTATTTTAATCTTGAGAATCACATAATTAAAAAAAAAATCGTTAATTATGATGAGCAAAATTTTAAATTTATTTTAATTTGGTTTCCTCTTTTATCTCTGATTCATATGTCCTGATTTCATCAGGCTTCCCTAATACTATCTAATATATCAATATATATCACAATAGTCTTGTATATATCAGAATATACATCAAAATTAGGCCCGAGAGAGATAAAGTTGTAGGCAACCACCAGCCACTGCTGGCACCACCTTGTCGCCACCTTCAGGCAGCTCTTACCACCTCATTCGGGCTCCATTTTCGATGAGCTTTATATCGTTGGAAAGCACTCGAAAAATAAATTTTTTTTTGTCAAAAAATCTGCTCGAAACCAGTACCAAAAACAGTTGAAAAAATTGCCCAAACCTCAAAAAATGCTGTTGCCCGCCACAACACTGCGCCGTCAACTTTCTGAGGCTTTTTTGTCCTCTTCTCGAACTCCATTTTTGATGTACATTATATCAAAAGAAAGCTCTCGAAAAGTAATATTTCTCTATAAAAAAATCTGCTCAGAAACATTTCAAAAAACTGCCTAGAACAAACTACCGCCGCTTACCAGCGCCGCCGCCTAGAACCGCTAACTTCTCAAGACTTTTTCGACCTCTTCCCGAACTATGTTTTTGACATATTTTATTCCGTGTGAAATCTCTCAAAAGGTAGAATCTTTCTATCAAAAGAGCTACTCGAAAATAGGCCGAAAAATTATCGAACATTTGCCTAGAAGCTGTTGCCGCCGCTAGCCCATTTGTCGCATGTTTGGGTTGTGATTTTGGTCTAGTTTATTTTTTTTCTAGTTTTTGACATTATTTTGAGGTATATTTTACTGCTATTTAATATTTAAAAAATTACCCAAAAATCATCCCAAAAATGACCCAAAAAATCATAAAAACCACCGCCGGCAAAGCCGCCGGAATCAAGCTATTTTGATGATTTTTTCTTGCTATTTTTGACTTGTTTTTTTTTGTTATTTTTTATTCATAAATACTGTATAAAAACTCACAAAAAAAACCATTTAAAATCATAAAAAACTTACCGCAATCTGTGGCCCGTAAAAACACAAACCACCGCTAGTGCCGTCTCCGTTCTTGGATATGTTCAACTTGTTCTTAAATAATCTAAATAAATATTTAAAAATATAAAACTAGCTATTACATGAATTTTATGTCTCAAAGGCTCACATTCAACCTATCACGGTTAACCACCGTGATGAAAAAAATAATCATCATTCACACCATTCAATCAAACTTGAAAAATAAATGCCGGTGATAAAATCAGGATTAGATTGCCTGCAAAACAATGTTAGCAATAGTTCTAAAACTACCCAGCCCCGATAACCAAAAATAAAAAACAAAATGGCTCTAATACCAATTGTTAGAGGCAAGACTGCTAAGATCTTTGTTTTTGCAAACGATTAACAAAAACAATTAATTGGGCGGGCAATCGCCAAAACGGGCTCCAGATAAAACTTTTGATGACGAACGATCAAAATAAAACCTGTGCATCCGAAGTTAACTTAGACAAATATCTTTTACTGGTCGAATCTTCAAGTACAATTTGAATCCGAGTTGAAGCTCTTGTTAGATCTTTTACTGTATTCCCTTATACGATTCCCGAATATATTGTGGGTTATAATCCTCTAAGAACTCGTACCGGCAAAACAAGGATAACTTTAGTCTTAGAAGACAAGTTATGAAATTAGTTCAGCCTACCCTCATATTTATAGAGTTACAACAGGAACCTGGGAAGTAATTATAAGTAAAACTTTTAGTGAAACACAGACACGTATCAGCAGTTTCTACAATTAAGCAAATCTCATAGCGGTATCTACAATTATGAAAAACTAGAAGTAGTTTTTAAAATTTTCATAAAATACTGAATTACAGTTCACACCACTAAAGAATTATAATTGCACTATGACCCAAAATCTCAAGACCACATAGCATTGAGCTCCTGTTATTAAATGCTTACCATTTCTCCCCACCGTTAAGATTCCCGATACCCGCCAATTAAATTTAATTACTGACAATTTAATTTAATCGACATCTTTATATTCCTTAAGTCCTTCCACTTAACTATTTGACTGCCGAATAATCAAATCCACCTGCAGGGTTTGGCCCGATCAAAACTTATAAACTTTCTTAAGGGGGTATCGTCAATACCAATCTTTTAGGACATGGTTTCCATCAATAATTAATATTTGTCATATAAATAATACCGCTATCTAACTCACTGAGAATATAGACTCGCATAATATCACACCCTTTAATGAATCAAAACAACAAATATTAAATATACGCAAATCAATAATTATTTTCAGAATTATGAGGATAAGCACTATTCATAATATGCTTGGGATGTGAATTAATTTATATAATTAGTATAAAATTAATTACCCAAAATGTTCTGTTCAATGCACACAAAGTGTACTAGCATAGAGAGTCGGAACAATAGACGACGCTATTATTTGTTCCCAATAACTAAGATAGGCTTATAAAAACTCTGTACTACAGTCGTACCGATGGTATGTCTATTTTCATCTAAACTGTGAACATAAAACCTATATTGTGTAAGAACCTAAAACATGATCTTCTGTATGCAAGTCATACTCTACACACCAGATTAAATACTATATAGAATATCGAACATCCATGCATAACATTAAAGAAATGATACACATACATTGCTCATAAAGATTTTTATAAAATAAAATTTTAATTTTATTAAAATAAAATTTAATACTAAAAACATGATTTTCAGTATACCAATCATTACAGGTTTATACCTTTTAATGTCATGTATATACCATGCTATAAGTAGTTATACTTTGAGACGTATATCGTAGCATTATAAGTATTATCACTGTTACATTCATAACATGTTGGCATCCATCGTACCATTGTTGGTTTAAAAGCATTGGAGTATTCACTTCCTCGATTCTAAGTCTAGGGCGTCTCGGGTTGCCAGTTTAAATAATGTTTTAGGCTTTGTTCTTAGTATACACTTTGGGTGCGTCCCCAGTGTAGGAAATTTTTTGCCTAATAAGATTTCAACATCCGTTTTGAAGATAAAAAATTAAGATATCTAATTGTGCAAATGAGCTTATTTACAAGAAATTCATCATAAAGCACAATTATGGATAAGTGAGACCCTGACCCGTTTTCGTTTTTTAGTATTTTTCGACGCGTGTTACTGTTTTCGTTACAGCATGCTCATATGTGTTTTTATGCATGTTCGGGCTTAGATATGCATGTGGGGTTGGTTCCTGGGGCCGTTGGGCATTGTGGTGCAATTTTTTTAAAAAAAAGGATATTTTGGTAAGATATTTAAAAAAAGATATTTTGGTGAGATATTTAAAAAAAAATGATATTTTTGGGTGCCTATAAATATCTAGCCTTTGGATATTTATGGAGATATTTCGGAAAACTTCTTGGCTAAGTTTTCTTTTTTCTTTTCAACAGAAGCTCTGCTTTCTCTTTAACTTCTCGGGGGCCCAGGTTTCAGTTTTTGATGATCCAACTGCTGATCCTTACTATCGGGATCGGGGGCTACGCGTTCATCCAGAAAGAATTTTATTTCGACAATGTTTGGTTTTGCACGTGGATCGAGCAGTCAAATTTTTAACTCAATGAGGTAGGATCCTAGACTCTCATATCTTATAAGGGTGCTGCGTGTAACTTATGTGTTTTCACCTATTAAAAATGCATGAAAACCCAATTTTTTTGTTTCAAGGGTTAGGTTTTGGTTTAAACGGGCATTGTGTGTTGTTTTCATTTGGATGGAATCGGGTTGTGAGGGTTCCTTTTATGGTTTTGTGGTAGTCTTGGCCTAGGGTATATCCAAGTGTGTTGAAAAGGAAATTTGGAGGCTTTGATTTGGGGTTAATGTGGCTAAACCCGTAGATCAGAAACGGTTTCTGCTTGGAGTCAGTCGATTGGAACGTCAGTGAGGGAGTTCAGTCGACTGGATTGGGAAGTCAGTCGACAGACCTGCGTTTTTAGAGAATTTATGAAATTCTAGTAGCTTGTTTGGGTTGACTAGGTGGGGGTCTAGTCGACTGATGTCCTGTGTGGGGCAGTTTTGGTTGTTTTAGTGGTAGTGGTAGTTTTTTGGTCAGTTGGATTGCGAGGTTCTTTTGATTGGCTCTCCTCTAGTGGCATTTCGGTTAATTGAATTACGGGGTTCTGTTCACTGGACTAATGAAGAGGGGCGTATGTCATTTTTTGTCTTGGTTGGCCTTGGTGAGCCGTGGTGGTTCGTTTGGTTGTCGTCCTTGGGGTGACGTGAGTTAGATGCAATATGAGGTGCATGGCTAGATGCGAGTTATTGATGCATGGTTATGTGCGTGGTGGTTATTATGAGAGGTTTGGGTTGACCTTCGGTTGTATAGCATGGGTGTTGTGGCAGGTTATGTGGCACGTGATTCCATTATGTGAAACATAGTGTTTATTTGTGGTTATATGTGATCGTGCTATAACTTGAACTCTGGCTTATTTATGCACATGTGCATGGAATGTGATAGACAGATCTATGATTCTGTTATTGTTAACTCTGGTTAACGGTGCATGAGGTGGGGCTGCGGTCTCTCGATGAAAGTCTGAGAAGGTGTATTAGTTGTGGATGAGGTCCCTCGGTGAAAGCCCAAAAAGGTGCATTAGTTGGGGCTGCGGTCGCTTAGTGAAAGCCCAAGAAGGTATATAGATTGCATGTGAAGCATTGTGAAATGGATAAAGCCAATTTTGAAATATTTTTAAGACTCGTGTGAGTCGTGATATAAAATTATTTTCAAACCGTTTGCTTGTGAAAACTATTTTAAGGCTTGAAAGAGAGTCAAAGGCCGCACATTGTTTTCTAATATGTTTAGCATATATTTCATGCTTGTCTAGTTTCTGCTGAGCTTTTACTCACGGTGTGGGATTTGAAATATGTTTTAGATACTGGTCACGCGGGTTGATTTGCGGTTGCCAATTGGAGGCAAAAGATTTGTAATCTTCCTTATTGCTCTTTTGATCATGCATGCTTATAACATGTTTTTTTATGTTGGAATCGTATAATGTAAGCCTTTTTGGCAGATATATTTAATGCATGTATGCTTTACTTTGTGAGTAAGCATCGGGTTGGGTGTTTATATGGTTATTTATGGGTGTTTTACATGACCTGGAGTGTAGGGCATGATAGAATGGTATCAGAGCTCTAGGTTCGAATACCTAATAGCCATGAGAAGAGGGTACATCACTGTGTGAGGTTGATTGCATGTGTTAAGATGCTTAGATAACATGAACGTGTTAGCATGCTGGGTATATGTGAAAGTTGTGTATATGTGAGTGTGGAGGTTGAACCTTAGGATTGATTGGTCTTGCCTTTGGGTGTTTGGGTTAACAAACTTGGGAGTCAAGTTATAAATGCGTTTAGCTGACGTAATTTTTAGTAGGGAATCCGAGTAGGTTATCCGAATTGGCGCGCCACTCTTCTCGGTTCTCCTTGGTATGTGAGGTTGTTTAGCATGCACCTATGTGACTACGTGTTAGCATGCCTCTATGGTTAGTGTTTTTGTTCATGCGATGTGTTGCATCTTATGTTCTGTGTTTCTTTCATGTAGACGTGATGTTTACGCGGAGAGGGCGCGGCCGTCGTAGAGACCGTGGCCATGGTTTTGGCCAAGGGGATGTGCCTATCCTTGATGCTGGGGATGTAAATGCTCCCCAGGGACTGATGGACGTGACTGAGTTGCTGCGTGTGCTGGTATGCTCTTTCCAGCAACTGGTTGAGACCGCTAGAGGGAGAGAGAGAGAGCCTGAGTTTAGGGCAACGGTGGTGATGTGGGAGTTCAGGCGTCTAGATCCTCCTACCTTTGCTGGGGATCCGGATCCTATAGTGGCGATAGAGTGGTTGGAGCTGGTGACTCAGATCCTTGATACACTACTGATGGTGGAGGACGATTTGCGGGTTTCTTTTGCAACCTTTCAGATGGGAGGGGATGCTCACGAGTGGTAGAAATATGTCCAGAATACTGTGGAGGGCACGTAGGCAGCTTTCACAGGGGTTTTTCTAGAGAACTACTTTCCATCTTCATTAAGAGACTTGTACAGGGAGGAGTTCTATGCTCTCACTCAGGGAGCAATGGGCATCATGCAATACGAGGCCAGGTTTACTAGTCTGTCCTGATTTGCACCGAAGTTGGTGAGTACAAACGAGCTGCCATCGAGGAGATTTGAGCTGGGCTTGAGGCCGACAATTAGGGAGCGCGTAACAGGGATGGGGCTACGTGTTTTTATAGAGCTGGTGGAGGCAACAACGAGGATTGAGAACACTTTGATTAAGATTCGGGTTTCCAGGGATTCCAGGACACCGTAGGGTGGGACAGAGGCACAGACAGGTGGGCATTCTGGCAAGAGGCAGAAGTCCTCTGGCCTTAGTTTTCATCCATCCAGATTAGCACAGCAATTCTCTGCACTAGTAACATCAGTGGTTTCATCTAGGAGGCCAGAGCAGAAGGAGTTAATTTGTTATTAATGTAGGCAGCCGGGAAATCGTGCTGTGGATTGCCCGCAGCTGAGGATATCCCAGGGTTCATGGATTTAGTCACAGGGTAGGGAGCTGCTGATTTGTCATGGATGTGGCCAGCCAAGACATATTCGTAGGAACTACCCTCATAGAGGCAGTGTATCGGGCAAGGCAAGCACACCAGTAAGTTCATCTATGTAGAATCGACAGCAGCATCCCACAATTCAGATTTCCCAGGTTGCAGATGGGGGTACGTCAGTTCAGTTGGTATGACAACCGATAGTGCCGGGCTATAGCGGACAGACTAGGATGACGCATGGTTGAGTGTATGCCTTTGCAGGCTCTAGTTCTTCTAGGGCACCGGTTGTACCTGATGATGCAGTTATAACTCTAGCGAGCAGAGGTACTTTTTGAATATGTAATTTTTGGGCTAGTGTTCTACATTCTTTGTTTAAGGAGTTGGTGATGGACTTCGTGGATGGTGTGCTGTGTTGAGACAACGGTTGGTGAGGATGTGAGGTTGGGGTGTGTTGTAGATTCCGTGTCTTCGAGATAGTTAGCCGTTGATTAGGATGCCTGACCTTATTTGACTATATCCTATGAATGGATCGGTTGATCATCTCTCATGCCTGTGTCGATTGTGATCGACAGTTTGTTTTCTTTCGACCTTGTGCTGAATTTTGGGGACAAAATTCCTTTAAGATGAGTAGAGTTGTGAGACCCTAACACATTTTCTTTTTTTGGCATTTTTCGACGCGTGTTACTGTTTTCATTACAGCATGTTCATATGTGTTTTTATGCACATTCGGGCTTAGATATGCATGCTGGGTTAGTTCTCAGGGCCGTTGGGCATTGTGGTGCGAATTTCTAAAATAAAAAAATATTTTGGTGAGATAATTAAAAAAAGATATTTTCGGGTGTCTATAAATATCTAGCCTTTAGATATTTATGAAGATATTTTGGAAAACTTCCTAGCTAAGTTTTTTTTTTCTTTTCAACCGAAGCTCTACCTTCTCTCTAACTTCTCGGGGGCCTGGGGCTTAGTTTTTGACGATCCAACAGCTGATCCTTACTATCAGCATCGGTGGCTACGTGTTCATCCGGACAGAATTTTATTCCGATAAAGTTTGATTTTGCATGTGGATTGAGGTGTCGAGTTTTTGACTCAACAAGGTAGGATCCTAGACTCTCATGTCTTATACGAGTGCTACGTGTAACTGTATGTGGTTTTACTGGTTAAAAATGCATGAAAATCATTTTTTTTGTTTCAAGGGTTAGGTTTTTGTACAAACTGGCGTTGTGTGTTGTTTTCGGTTGGATGGAATCGGGTTGTGAGAGTTCCTTTTGTGGTTTTGTGGTAATCTTGGTCTAGGGTATATCCAAGTGTGTTGAAAAGGGAATTTGGAGGCTTCGATTTGGGGTTAAAGTGGCTGAACCCGTAGATCAGAAATGGTTTTTGCCTGGGGTCAGTCGACTGAACTGGGTGGTTCAGTCGACTAGATCGTTAGTGAGGGAATTCAGTTGAATGGACTAGGAAGTCAGTCGACTGACCTATGTTTTTGGGGAATTTTGTGAAATTTCAGTAGCTTGTTTGGTCAACTGGGTGGGGGTCCAGTCGACTGATGTCCTGTGTAGGGCTTTTTTGGTTGTTTTAGTGGCTGTGGTGGTTTTCTGGTCGGCTGGGTTACGAGGTTCTTTTAACTAGCTCTCCTCTAGTGGCGTTTTAGTCAATTGAATTATGGGGCTCTATCGACTAGACTCATGAAGAGGGGCGTAGGTCATTTCTCGTCTCGGTTGGTCGTGGTGAGCGGTGGTGGTTTGTTTGGTTGTCGTCCTCGAGAGGACGTAGGTTAGATGCAATGTGAGATGCATGGTTAGATGCGAGTTTTCGATTCACGATTGTGTGCGTGCTGCTTAGTATGGTAGGTTTGGATTGACCTTCGGTTGTATGTCATGGGTGTTGTGGCGGGTTATGTGGCACATGATGCCGTTATGTGAAACATAGTGTTTATATGTGGTTATATGTGATCGTACTATATCTAGAACTCTGGTCTATTTATCATATGTGTATAGAATGTGATGGACGAATAAATGGTTCTGTTAATGTTAACTCTAGTTAACGGTGCATGAGGTGGGGCTGCGGTCCCTCGGTGAAAGTCCGAGAAGGTGTATTAGTTGGGGCTGAGGTCCCTTGGTGAAAGCCTGAAAAGGTGCATTAGTTAGGGCTGCGGTCCCTCGGTGAAAGGTCGAGAATGTACATGGATTGCATGTGAAGCATTGTGGAATGGATAAAGCCAATTTCGAACTGTTTTGAAGACTCATGTGAGTCGTGATATAAAATTATTTTCAAATCGTTTTCGAGGCTCCTGTGAGTTAAAAAATGGTTCTTATCGTTGCATTCCGTTTGCTTGTGAAAACTATTTTAAGGCTTAAAAGAGAGTCAAAGACCGAACATTGTTTCCTAGTATGTTTAGCTTATGTTTCTTGCTTGTCTAGTTTCTACTGAGTTTTGGCTCATGGTGTGGGATTTGAAACGTTTTTCTGGTATCGGTCACGCGGGTTGATTCGGGGTTACCGATTGGAGGCGGAAGATTTATAGTCTTCCTTTTTACTCTTTTGATCATGTATGCTTATAACATGTTTTTCGGTGTTGGAACCGTGTAATGTAAGCTTTTTTGGCAAATATATTTAATGCATGCATGCTTTACTTTGTGAGTAAACATCGGGTTGGATGTTTATATGGTTGTTTATGGTTGTTTCACGTGACCTGGAGTTTGGAGCGTGATAGGATACAAATTGGAAGCCATGAAGCATGTTAGTCAAATTATCTTTGCTACAAATTGTGGAGCAAGCGAAGGCAAAATTGAAGATTTAGTTAATTTTTCTATGTATTGAAATTATTGTCAGGGTTATATACTAAGAAACCATGAATTTTGTTGGTTTTAATATTTTATTTTATTCTTTAATAAAATTATTTTTCATTTTATGAAAATCTTAACGAGCAATGTATGCGATATCATTTCTTTAATATTATGCATTGATGTCTTTTATTCTATACAGTATTTAATCTGGTGTGTAGAGTACGACTTGCATACAGAAAATCAGATTATTAGTTCTTGTAGAATATAAGTTTACGGTTCACATTTTAGATGAAGTTGGACAAACCATTGGTACGATTGTAACACAGAGTTTTAGTAGGCCTGGCTTGGTTACGGGGAACTGATAATAGTGTCATCTATTATTTCAACTCTCTGTACTAGTGCACCTTATGTATTGAACAGGATCGCATCCGGGTAATTAATTTTATACTAACTATATAAATTAATTCACACCTCCAAGGTTATTATGAGTATTTATACTCTTAATCCCAAAATAATTACTATTTGTGTACATTTAATATTTGTTGTTTTGATTTATTAGAGGGTGCGATTTTTTATGAGTCAATATTTTCGATGAATTGGATAATGGTATTAAATATATAGCGAATATTAATTATTGACAGAGTTCACGTCCCGATTGTTCAGAATTGACGATACCCCTTAAGAAAGGTTATAAGTTTTAACTGGGCCAAACCCTACAGATGGATTTAATTATTCGGCTGTCAAATAAGTTAAACAGAAGGGATTAAAGAATTTTAAGAAGTCGATTAAATTAAATTGTCAGTAATTAAATTAAATTAGCAGGTATCGAGAATCTTCACGTTGGGAGATAAGTTAAGTATTGAATAACAAGGGCTCGAATAATCAATTTTGATAATGTAGCTGTGAGTAAAATTACGTTTTTTTAGTGGTATGAATTGTAATTTGTGTTTTTATGAAATTGTCACAGGGTCAGGCGAGTTTCATAATTACATTAGAAACTTAAGTCATATTTACTCTAAAAGTCCCTGTTGTAACCTTATATATGTGACGACTCGTAAACAAAAAAAAAATAATAACAATTATTATTTAAAGCAACGCGAAATAAAATTCTAATTAAATTTTAAACTGTAATTCAAAAACTTACGTCAATTAAAATATCAGTAATTAAAAATAAAAATAAAAATATATTATATAGTTAGAAAATTTTTGTAAGAATTTTGACTATACAATAATTAATAAAAATACCTTAAAAATTTATAATTAAATTTTTAAATTTTTTCAAATTAAAAATTTTCCATCAAAAATTTTATAATGTATAAATTTCTCAGCCACATACAATACACTTGGCAATCTAAATTCATGCAAATTGACAATTAGCGGGGACACCTGTCCCTTGAATAGCCTATATATACCCAGCCCCATTAAATAATGCAAGCACAATAACATTGAGAGGAAGAATATATATATATATATATATAAAAGCTGAGGGGAGAAAATGGTTTGAGAATAAAGAAGGAAAAAGCTTCAACAGAAGCTTACAAACACAACGCAGAGAAGAAGAAGCCGAGGGAAGCACGACCAGCTCAACGCCGCACACCGCGACCAACGCCGCGTCAACTACCAACCTCCGACCTCCACCACTGCTACACTGGCGACGCCGCGTTCAACGCCGCGCCGCCCCTCTGCCCTGCCGAATACTGTCCCTCTCCTCTCTCTTTCTCTCTCTCCCGGTTGCTCTCTCTCTCGGTCTTGATCTCTCCCTCTATCTGTTCGGATCTCTCTGTGTTTCTCTCCCCCGTCTCTCTGCTCTCTCTCTCCTCTCATCTCTCTCTCGGTCTCTCTCTCCTCTATGTATATATATTTCATAATAAAATTGTGCTGTGTGTCTTATGTGTGTATATATATATATATATGTTATGTATATATATATATATATATAATATAAAATTGTGCTGTGTATATATAATATAAATTTGTGCTGTGTGTGTGTTATGTATATATATATAATAAAATTGTGTTGTGTGTGTGTTGTGTATGTATATATATGTAATATGGAATTGTGCCGTGTCTTCGTGTGTTTGCTGTGTGGGTGTGTGGGTGGGTGTGGGTGGGTGTGTGGGTGGGTGTGTTTTGTGAGAAAATTGGGTTAAGGAACTGTTCGTTGTCCTTAATTATTTTTAATTCTCTTTAACAAGAATTTTATTCTCTTTAACAAGAATTTTAAAAGAAATAAAGAAATTTAATTCCTCTTTAAGAAAAAAAAATAATAAGTAAATGTTAAATTAAAGGATTTATTTGTGTAAATGATTGAGAATTAAAACAAAATATTATATTATGGACAACTTTCATAATATTATCTAATCAGGTTAAATAATAAATTTAACATTGTTCTCTTAAGTTAAAATAAAAATATTTTTTTAAATAAAATAAATTAATTATAAAGTTTTATGAGATTAATGTTTTGTTTCTACACTTTAGTTTTATGACATTATTTGAAACTAGAAATCTTATTGTTCCATTTCCTTTCGAATTTTCTAATATTTAGCTCTATTATGTTTTTTAGCTAAAAAATATATATATACATATATAAATATTTCGTTAAAATCAAAATTTTCATATTAAAAGAAAGTTAAAGGCTAAAATCTTACAAAATGATTATTAGAAATTTACAATAGAATAAACTCTTAGATTTCGATAAAGATAAGATATAATAGGTTAACGCAATTATGAAAATTTCACTAAAATTAGTATTTTGTGTTTATCTAGATTTGTACATGCTTGGACAAGATTAATTGAATGAACTCCTGCTAAGATTAGGTGAGTATCATATATCTTTATTACTTGATTTTTCCTATTATGTTTTGAATATAAAATATTGTGTTTCCACATAAAATGACATTTTTCGTACAACTTTCCCGTTGAGCTTCCCTGTTATGTTTTGAATGTAAAATATTGTGTTTTCGCATAAAATGACATTTTTCGTACAATTTTCATGTCATGGATATATATGTGAAAAATGTAAATATTCTTGGTTTGAGAAAGACATGAATATCCTGTTGTGACTACTTTGAAAATATGTATATAATGATAGCTTGAATGGTGTTAGCTTGGTCGATGGGATGTTGAACAGCGAGGTGTATAAGGATGGGATCACGGCCAGGTGATTGTTAATTATGATATCATAACGAAAAGGGTTGTGGGGTCGCTCCCTACGTAATTCTGGCATAGCCATAAGCTTATCATCGTATGTAGGGCTTAATGTCTGTAACCTGTTTATGGAAAACCTGCTAGGGCTTAACGCCTATAACCTATTTATGGAAAACCTACTAGGGCTTAGTTCCTGAAATATGTCTATGAAAAATGATATTTTTAATAAGACAGTTTGATGAGATGTTTTCATATGGTAAAATTGATATTCCATGACAAACCTGTAACATTGATTATGTACATTTACACGAGCTTCGTGCTTATGAAATTTATATTGTGGTATTTCAGGGCAAGGTGAATGCCGGACGGTTGAAGAGAAAAAAAATATCATTTTGTGTCTTTAGTTAGGACACGTGTACCTGGTTATATGTAAATGTAAATATTTTGTACTCAAATTTTTGCCTGTAAAGTTAATATATTTCATGACACTAGTTTGGCTCAGGGTATGTTTGTAAATTCTTGTTTTCGTTAAACCTTTTCTAAATAATGTTTTTGAAAATCCTTAAATGGTTTGAAAAAAAAATAGGCCTCGGGTGAGCTTGACTACTGGTGGTCACGAATACCATTTATAAAAATGGGACGTGATAATATATTTGCGGTTATGCTAACCCTAACCCACATTACACACATTGTTTGTCACGCCCCAAACTCCAGGTCACGTGAAATGCTAAAAAACAACCATGTACAACACCGACACCCAACCCGATGTTCACTCTCAGATAAAACATACAAGCATTAAATATAACCGCCAAAAAAAGGCTTACAATACATAAGGTTCCAACACCGATAACATGTAACATACATGGTCCACAAAGAAACAAAAAGGAAGACTACAAATCTTTTGGCTCTCCGGTTTCTCCAGATTAACCTGCGTGACCGGTACCTGAAAAATATTTTAAACTCCACACCATGAGCCAGAGCTCAACAGAAACTAGACAAACATGAAATAAAAGATCAACATACTAGGAAAATAATGTGCGATTTTTTACTCACACGAGCCTTGAAAAATGATTTTGAAAAGGATTTTATATAACAACTCATACGAGTCTCCAAGGAAAACATTTGGAAAATGGTTTATATCATGGCACACAAGAGCCTCGAAAATAGTTTGATATAGACATATACTACAGGGCTTCACAAGCAAAGATAGACTCTTACGAGTCCCACATGCAATACATATATATACATCGATTCTCCCAAGCCCTAGCAACAGTTCTATCAAATACATGATGATTCATACGCAATACGTAACACGCCGATACAATGCGACACATGCAACTCTTACCACGTAACACATTCCATCCACACAATGCAACACTTGCAACTTCTCGGGTTTTCACCGAAGGACCAATGTACGCCCCACTAATGCATTGTTAACTAGAGTTAACATATATCATATCGTTAACAAGAGTTAACGTACGTAACACACGCAATACATGCATCTTCATGAATTTTCACCGCAGGACCATATACGCCCTCACTATGCATCTTCACGGGTTTTCACCATTGGGCCATATATGTCCCTCATTATGCATCTTTAAAAACAGAGTTTAAATGCATAAAACATCTTCACGGGTTCTCACCGTAGGACCAATATACGCCCCTCATTATGGATTGTTAACTAGAGTTAACCTATACAACACATGCAACTCACGCGACACACGGACCCCACGTAATCCATACATAAATAAAACCAGAGTTTTAAATGCACAAAGCCACGTATAAACACTACATTTCACATAACGACTCCACTCGCCACATAATCCGTCACGACATCACATGCCATGATATCACATGCCACACATCTGACACAACCAACGACTTACAGAATAAGACCTACCTAAAGGCCAACACCAAACTTCCCACAAAACGATTTTCATAAAACATCGATTTTTCCCAAAACCCCACATCTTAGAAAAGAACATCGGATCCAACACGTTCCACGCCCAATGACGAACAAACACCATGCACACTATAGTGCCGCAAGACCTGCAACAAACCATGCACGCCACCCCCTGTGGTGTTGGGATTTAGGGGTCATAAAAATAAGGGGAGTCAAAGATGTTTTGAAAAAAAATATTTTAAATACCTTGAAAGCCAAATTTGAAAATCCCTTTTTATTGAAAATAGAGTCACCACTTAATTTTTTGAGAAAAAAACTAAGAAAAAGAAAAATAGCCACTGATCTTTAAAACGTTAACTAGAGAAAGAGGGTTCGGGGGCTAAGGTACGAATCGGAGAAGGTGTTAGGCACTCTGTTCGCCCAACCATAAGGTTGGCCTCTACTAATCATCATTGGTTCTTTAATAGAATTTCTCAAATGCATGCAAATAAAAAAAATAGAGGGAAAGAGAGAACATAAAAAATCAAATATAGGAAATACATAAAATATGTACATAGCATTCTAAAATAAATAAGTGTCAAAAGAAAAATTCTAAGTCCTATGACATGCAATTTTTATCTAAATGATACATGAAACATATACTCACGTGCAATAATATTGAAATAACCTAACTAACATGATTTGGTTAAAAGAAAAGTATGCTAAAATTGTCAATTGTCTAAACATGGATTACACCAAAAATGAGTTACGGAATAAAGTAATCAAATCCTAAACTAATATGTATAATATGCATATTAAAAGTTGTAAAAAACATGTAAAGAGTCCTATGTTAAAGACTAATCAAAATAATAAAATCTAATAACAAACATTTTGTACTGACAAGCAAATATTTGAAATTTTAATTTGAAGAAGAAAGAAAAAAAAAACTTACGAGCCAAAATAAAATGTTAGCAAATGCTTGTTTAAACTATTAAAGAAAATCTAACTATTTTATTTTATGCATTTTAAGAGAGACAAGAGAAATCGAAAGAAAATTTTACTTTAATGATAAAATCTAGTCTAGAAAGTTTTTTATGATTTTCTTGATTTTAAAATAATGAAAAGAAAGAAAAAGAAATAAAAATGAAGATGGAAGAAAATAAAAGAAATGAAAAGGAAAAGGGAGTTTTAATCTTATTAAAGAAAGAAAATTATAAAACCATTTAAAGGTGGAAATTAATTTAAAAGCCTCTTTTGTAATTTTTAGGTTTGATAAAAATGAAGAAAAATAAAGCTATATAAAAAAATATTAAATTATCTATTAACTAATTTAGATGAGAAAGAAATAAAATACTAACAAAAGAAACACTAAAGAATACTTTTCATTAAATAGGTGCAATATTAACAATTGCAACTATTTTTATGTAAGTACTTTTTATTTTAACAATAACGACATTATTTAATCATTTTGTCAAATTATATTAGCACTAATTGTTGAGTCTAAATAAAAAAAATAACAAATGTGCTAAGTGTGAATGTGGAGAAACTAATAACTAAACAATTAAAGACAATAACTAGATTATATGAAGCAAAACAAAATCAACTAGGTAAATAAAAGAAATATGAAAATTAAGATTGAATTTCACCCGATTACTCTAAAAGAGGAAAAGTGGAGTTTATAAAGATCGGGGGTCTAACTTGGGTACCTAAATTGCCGAAAAATCCTCAAGTTGTAGAATGTGCCTTAACAACTCAACTCTCGGGTGGTGATCCAAGCAGGGCCTTGATTTAGGTGTTGGAGATTCGGGATTCGATATCTCGGTGGGGCTTCGGCGTCGAGACTTGGAATCGCTCAATTTATTGGCTGAGTCTCTCTCACTCAAAATTCGTACTGAAAACGTACGGTGGGGTACGATATTTATAGAATTCTTCAACCAATGAAATGTTGTCACGTTTTGGGACACGTCAGGGCATTTGGAGTTGGTGGTCGCCATGATGTAAGTTGGCGGTCGCCCTGTTTTTGAGAGGTTCCACAAAGTTCTATGGCGGTCGCCACAATGGAAGCTAGCGGTTGCCACTTTTGGCTAGGGTTTCTACAAAGTTCCATGGCAATCGCCACAATGAAAGTTGGCGGTCGCCTTACTTAGGTAGCAAGTTTCGATGGTTTCGACAAAATTTTATTGGTTTGAAGGTTCTGAGTTCAAATACCGAGCTTGGATCACTTTCTGAGAATCAAACTGAGGCACTATTCCACTTGTTTTTACCATCGGATTCGCCTAAGATTAGGTGGGATCAAATTAGGGTGTCTACAGTTACCCCTCTTTGATATAACTTACTTAGCAACGCGTGAAGAAAGTTATATCAAAGACCCAGAGACAGCAACCATTTGACTGAGCCATCAATCTTAGGCCTCAAACACACAAGCATGCATATGATGTTGGTCGTACTCGAATTTTTATCGAGTTGCCTGCGTACCCCTTTTGCTAGGGATCAGACCAGAACGTAGTTCATTGGGCAAAATGCAAGGATGAAATGATAAGAAACATGATGTGGATGCTCTCATGAATAAATACTAGCATGATGCAGACATTTACATTACAATGCAAATATAATGCAAGAAAGTTCTGATGTCATAATGCAGATCGATAAGAAGATCAATCAGTTTTAGGTCGTGAAAGGACCGATGAGTCAGTTTATGGTCATGAAGAGGACCAACGAGTCAGTTTAGGGTCGTGAGGAGAACCGACGAGTCAATTTAGGGTCATGAGGAGGACTGACTAGTCAGTTTAGAGTTTTGAGGTGGATCGACGAGTCAGTTTAGGGTCATGAAGAGGACCGATGAATCAGTTTAGGATCATGAGGAGGACCGTCGAGCCAGTTTAGGGTCTTGAGGAGGACTGAAGAATCAGTTTAGGATCATGAGGAGGACCGATGAGTCAATTTAAGATCTTGAGGAGGACCGACAAGTCAGTTTAGGGTCATGAAGAGGACCGACAAGTCAATTTAGGGTCATGAGGAGGACCGAGTCAGTTTAGGGTCATGAAGAGGACCGAGTAGGTAAATATCAAATTGATAGGTTAAGTCAGGATCTAAGAATGCGAGACTTAAAAGTAGGTTTATCGGAAACGAGATTTAAAGTGATCGGAAGCCAAGCTACGGCTAAAACTTGGGTTTATTGAGAAGAAAGATTGCGAATTAAGAGGTCGAGCTAAGATCTAAAGATTCAGAATAATTGAAAGCCAAGTTACGACTTAAAGTTAAATTTGTCGAAAGCGGGATAAAAATAATTAAAAGCCAAGTTACGGCTTAAAATTAAATTTAACCGGAGGGAGAGAGAAAATATCTTAAAAGACAAGGGTTTAAAAACTCATACAAGATTTTCTTGAAGTATTTAGTAAATTTTTGAGATTTATAAAATTATTTTATGAAAAGTTTATTAGAAACAAACACACTCAAAAAAAATATATATCAAAATAATCAAAACTTTATTTTTCTGAAAATAATTGAATAAAGTAGGATAATAATAATAAAACACACATTAAGAAGACCAAACAGCCCCTCCCTGCCAAAACGCCGACGTGACTGTTAACAGACTGGCGCTGTTTCCCCTCTGACATGGCGGTCGCCGCTATTAAAACTCTTCGGAGGTAGCGGTCACCGGATAAAAACCATCCTAAGACAGTGGTCGCCACAAAACCCTTGGCATACCTGGCGGTCGCTCACATTGAACATGGCAACTGCCAACTCGAGGCGCGCGGGTGTGGCTCATTCCCTCATATCTCACTCTCTCTCTTGCCTCTCGACTCTCTCTCAAACTTTCTTTGTTCCCAAGCTTTTTTGTTCTTTTCTTGTTTCCAAGCTCTCACACCATGTTCACCCTTTTATTTGTGATTTCCTTCCTCTTCATGGCGGGCCAGGGCCATGGAGATGATGACTTGGGGGCACAACGGGGCCCCGCTGCTACTGGGAGCTCTTCCCTGGGTACTCTCGAGGGTACGTCCACTAGCCTTCCTACTGGTGGGGTTACTTCCACACAGGCCACTGTTGCGATGGATACCCTCGTTCTTGAGGCGAAGCGTGCCTCCCACCATGCTGCTGAGGAGGAGGCGCGAGCAGCTGCTGAGGCTCAGACGACTGCTGATGTTGCTGCTGAGGCCGCGATGGCTAACTTTTTGGCCCCCGATGCTGGAGACGGTCATCCGGCACCTTTTGACCCACATGCGTACGCTCCATTGCCTCATCGCGTGGTTTCACGTGGGAAGAGACGCTACGAGCCTCCAGATGACGTGGTTGCTGTTGATGTTCTTCTGCGAGAGCCCGGTCACTATATGTCTCGTCGACGCCCATCGATAAGTATCCTATTCCTACTGTTTCAATACCAAAGCATGATATATCAAACGTAGACGAATGTTTAGGATCCCCCATATGATGTGATTTGATGATGATGACTGATGATGATTATTTATTTTTGATGCGTTGAATGATTTTGATGTGGATGTTGATTGACGATTGAAATTTGAGCTTAACTTAGGTACCTATGCAATGGAAATCAAAACAGTAGGGACACTAGAATCTTTTAAACAACCAACAAAAGGAGCGATTATTTAGCGAAAATCTTAAAAATAAAAGACTTAAGTTTTTATTGCTATTTTGAGAAAAACACAAGTCTAGGGGAAAATTTTTGTTTTTATTTTTGGGGCATGAAAACTAAAAGGGTAGTTTTTATTAAAATCCTAAAAAGTTTAGAGGCAATTTTGTCAAAAAAATCTTAAAATTTGGGGCAAATTTTTTTTTTTTTTTTGGAAAATTTTTAGAAATTTGAGAAAAATTTTAAGAAAAATCCTAGAAATTTTTTAGAAAATCCTAGAAATTTGAGAAAAATCTTGAAAAAATTTGAGAAAAACTTTAAGAAAACTCCTAGAAATTTGAGGAAAATTTTAAGAAAAATCCTAGAACTTTGAGAAAAATTTTAGAAAAATCCTAGAAATTTGGGAAAAATTTTTAGAAAATTTGAGAAAAATTTTAAGAAAAATCTTAGAAATTTTTTTAGAAAACCTTAAAAATTTGAGAAAAATCTTTGAGAAAATTCTAGGAATTTGTAGAATTCTTAGAGAGTTAACACAAAAAGACGAAAATTTGCCTGGTGTACCAAGGCTTAGAGTTACTAGGATGTGCAAAAATCACGAACCTAGGGTTAGGGCGCCTAGTTTTCTAGGGCTGGAAAGGACCGAAATAACCAAGGTTTTGTTCTCAGTTGTTTCCCTGCACTTTGCTTGCTTGATCTGTCCTTTATGTATTCTCTATCTGTCTTCTCTTTACTGGTTGGTCACTACGTCTGGGGCTTTGGACGTTCAGCTTCCCGGGAGGTGTTGGAGTGGTATGATGCCCTCCCTGCTCCGAGCCGGGCTTATATTGATGCCTCCGGTTTCGCTTGTTTCATACCCCTGCTTGGTAGGACGAGAAATGATCGGGTATGGCTGACAGCCCTGGCCGAGCGGTGGTGGGATACCACCAACACCTTTCACTTCACCACCTTCGAGGCTACTCTAACGCCTCTAGATTTTGCCCTCATCACCAGCATCTGAGTTGGAGGAGCTTCCATCCCATTCGATCCCACCATTGCGTAGTCTGCTGACGCGTTGCTGTATTTCCTCGGGGCTATCCCCACGCAGATGGACCGGGATCAAGTCAGATACACCTGGTTCTTCGACCGCTTCCGACACTTCCAGTGCACCGAGCTTTGCTACTATGAGTGGGTCGTCCGAGGCTTTCTTATGTATATGTTCGGTACCTCCTTGTTTTCGAACAAGGAGAATACCGTTCACTTACATTACTTGGGCAGCCTGGATTGTCTTGATTGGGTCGCTTTGTACGACTAGGGCGGTGCTGCTTTGGCAACCCTCTATAGTTTTATGAGGACACTGACCCGGTTCCCTCAGGAGCTCAGCATTGGGGGATACTGGAGGGTCTAGGAGGTATGGTTTAGCTTCTGCAGTTCTTTATCTATTTCTATTATCTATTATTTCTGCCAGTTGACATCTTCTTCTTTGCAGTTGTGGACCTATGAGTTCCTCGGGCTTCACGTCTCGGTGAACTCTGCGGCAGACCCTCTGGTTATTCCCTGTGCAGCCTGGTGGTCCCGTGGGCTGAAGGAAAAGAAAGTCGGAGGAAATGATCTTGAACGGTTCTGGGTGTCTTTGGACCGACTGACCCCCGACCAAGTATCTTTACCATTCAATACACTACTTGCTGTATTATGCTTCTTATTGCGCTATTCACTGTACTGCACTGCACTGTTCTCCATTTCGTTCACTACACTGCACTCTACTGTACCAGGCACTGATTACTGCACACTGTTCATCATACTGTATGTTTTACTGTTCTTTGCATTATACTGTATCTTGAACTGTTGCAAGTCCACTGGGATGTTTGGAGAGGCATAGAGGATCGGGCCGGCGTGGATCTGATGCGCAGCAGCGACACTGCTGCAATGCGTATCTTGCTGGAGGGCCCATTTGAGCGGGAGTACTATCTGGGAGAGCAAGTGATTCGCCAGTCGCTTGGCCTGGATGACTTTCGGATCCCAGTGGTTCCTTCGGCTAGTATGTGCCGGACTGAGGATCTGGGCCGGGTCGACCTTCTACTGGAGACAGTGGGGACCCCCGCTATGGAACTGCTTGTAGCGGAGGGAGACTACATGGCCTGGGCCCGGGCTCATTTGATGGGGCCATTAGGACCCGGCCCGGTTGCCCCAGGAGGTAAGAGACGAGGACAGGTACCAGAGGCTACGGGTATTGGTGCTGCTGGTGCTGGAGCTGCTGCTGCTGATGCTGGTCCGGCTGGTTGAGATGCTGGTCCAGCTGGTGGAGCTAGGGTTGGGAGAGGTGAGATACCATGGACCGTATCTTCCTTTGTAGACGGGTATGCTTTCGACATTCTTATCCCGGTTCCTCAAGCTCCGGAGTTCCGGCCAGAGCATGCTCAGGTTTGACCCTTTTCTCACCATTTCTTTTTTGCTCTTCTTTATTCGTAGATTACTCAGTTCTGCTTTATTTTTCAATAGACGGATCAAGCTTGGCTGGATCATCTTATGCTGGTGATGAGTGGCCTGCGGACCCTTGTTCGCCAGCAAGATGCTGCTCTGCGTGCAGCTGGGGTTCCTTTTGCATCTCGGCCGGTAAGTGTTTGTCCTATTTGATCTTTTTTGTTTCTCCTTTATGCTATTTTTGTTATTATTATTATTATTATTTTTTTTTTTTTTGTCTCTTTTGACAGCCACCTGTATCTGTAGCTGTTCCACCCCCTGCTCCTGCTCCTGCCCGAGTTCCAGAACGTGGTCGCGGGTCTCGTTCTTTCTCTGGAGCTCGTTCCAGAGGGTCGGTTTCGTCTGCTCAGAGCCGATCCAGAGTTGTTTCTTCCTCTAGCAGTGATCATAGTGATGACTTCGACAGACTCTTCGAGGATGACAGCTCATAGGAGGCTGGCCCTTCCTGGCGAGTTCGCCTCAGGCATACATGAGAGAGAGAGAGAGAGCCCCCCAGGGTTACTTTTCAGAAACATTTGTTTTGATGGGTCTGCATGCCTTGTTCTGACATACATTTTATCTGCTTCATGGGCCTGTGTACCCCAGTTTGACTTACTTGTTCCATGGGCCTTCGTGCCCCATTTTTGTTGTTGGTTATTGGGCCTGGGTGCCCCACTTTACATTTTGATACACTATACGACTTTTTGGGCCTTCCTGCCATTTTATTACCTGCTTATTCGTCCGATGCATGATTCTATTTTATTTATTTCTCAAACTTACCTTGGATGCATAGTTTAACTGTCACAACCCACAGATCACACAAACTGTAAATTGTCCCATACCCATCATGTTTACACGTGGCGGTCACCGTAATCCAACATGGCGGTCACCACTTTCCCAAAATGTCCACATGGCAGTTGCCTGTTTTCACATGGCGGTCGCCCGGTCAAAAGAATGAGGTCATTGTACTATGCTTTTTGGAGTTGGCGGTCGCCAATTCCAAGGTGGCGGTCACCACATTAATCGTCCCTCTTGTTTGAATTTTTGGTTTTTCGCCCTTTCCTGCCCTATAAATACTATCCTGGAGACCCCATTTGCTGTTGCTCGAACTCAGATGGCCAATCCCCTTTCTTCATGGATTGAGGGATTCTTTCATATCAAACGTTTGAACTTTGTCCGTTTTAGCCTTAATGCCCTTTTCCTATTGAGGAATGTGAATATTAATAGACCTTTACCGACGGCTGCTGCACAACTGTGGGATCCGCAGTCTCACATCTTTTGGTTCGGTCTCGAGGAACTTTCCCCCACTATAGAAGAATTTACTGCCATGTTGGACCTGACTTCGCGGAATTCTGTCATTGTCCCCACTCCCTTTCTCTCTGCTCGGTAGCAGGTGATGCAACTCTACGGTCTGTCTAAGATGGAGGCTTCTCGTCTGACCTTGGGTGACTGTCTCGACATTCCATGGCTTATTGAGAAGTTTCATCCTACTGGTGACCTCAGTGATCTAGACTTTTAGCTGCGGTGCCGTTATGCACTTTGCTTCTGCCTCTTGGCCCAGTATCTACTTGTCCCCTCTGATGGGCGGGTTAGTTGTGTCTTGGTTGACATTGCTGGCCAAATGTGGATGGGGAGATACTTCGTGCCACTGGTTTTAGCTGAGACTCTACTGGGCTTGGATGCTGTCTATCGTGGCGAAACCACCACCTTTTCTGGCAGCCCTTTACTTCTGCAGGTGATCTTAACATCTTCCTCTATATCAAGTTCTCTGTTATACTGCAGAAGCCTTTCTCTTATTGTTCTAACTCTTGCTACAGATCTGGCTCATGGAGAAGGTGAACCTTATATAGAACTACTAACAGACACAATGCCATTGCTTTCTTTTACCATCCGCGTTATCAGATATGTGACACTGAGGCATCTTGGCGACAATATCTTTCCTCTCTGACCGGTTCAAACATTACCTGGCAGTGTCCTTGGTGGCAAATTCCAGCTATGACTCTGACCACTATGGATCATCCTGGTGTGCTACTTGTTGGCCTACGTCAGACTACCTTTTATTACCCACATTGGATTATGCGACAGTTTGTGTTGGAGAGGGAACTGCGCAACATAAATTTTTTTTTTGAATCGACGTCGTGACTGTAAAAAATAACGTATGCGATTTTCATGAAAAATGAAAACTATATAGATTTCAATAGTTTAATACCTTTATGAAACTTGTCGAAAAG